>DWON01010857.1:0-10520 GCA_018251015.1 Phocides pigmalion okeechobee
TTGTTCATGGGCTGCAGTGACCACTTAACATCAGGTGGCCTGCATGCCCGTTTCTTACTCTTTCACAATTAAAAAAAAAACTCCCTGGAGACTTCTTTCAACCGCTCCAGCAAGAAATCTCCGAGGATCTTTCATTTTTGAAAGAGCTTCGAGATAAAATTTCCAAATTGTCATCAATTCCTAGAAAAGAATTAACACAAGGAAGGATATCCGTTCACCCTGATCTTCAAAATTCCTTGTATGTTTTCGTCAGAACAGACATCATACAAATATCGCTCAATCCTCGTTATACGGGACCATATAAAGTCATAGAGCGAAAGGACAAGTATTTTATAATATTATACGGCGATACAGAAAAAAAATATAAGTATAGATCGCTTAAAGCCTGCATTCACCGTAGCAACAGATAGAATTCCCGACGCTCCTAGTAATACTGCTCCTACGCACGTGCACGATACCATGAAAGAGACTACGCCGGCACGAGTCCTAAGATTTCGTCGTCCGGTTGTGCGATTTAATTGCATATCAATTCGTTAAGTCATTACCTACTGCAACTTGTAACAATTTGTATTATACCTTGCAATTCTTTTTAATATTATATTTTTTTTTTAAACCAAGGGGGAAGTGATGTGCCGTATGTACAATGTACATTTTAGCTTAACGTGAATAAAGCCAGTCGCTCTCTAAGGCTCCTGCGATATAGTCGTTTCATTTATCGCCTTATCCGCAATACACAATTTACTTAACGAAATATTGGCGTTTATACCAGAACACACACACCATACGCTAAATACCATATTTCTTATGTTGATAATATTGTTACGTTATGGACGTTATGGTAGGGTTTCCACGCGAACGAAGTCGCGGGCGGCCTCTTGTTTATCTATAATGAAGATGGGTCGGCCATTTCTGAAATACTGTATTTTTAGCATCTGTTGTCATTTATGAATACACAGACGGAATGTCCGCTCCCAGTCTTGTAGCGCCGACGTAAACACAGCACTTTTGTTTGCCCGCAATCCATACGGATTTTTAAATATAACAGTATAGAAGTTGTTATTGTAAAAACACATATGTATGGTTAGCGATTACATATACAAACAAGGCCTATTAGGCGAGCTTAGTTGTCTAGATTAGCGAAAAATATTCATATATATTTTGAAGCCTGATATTATTCGTTGCTGCTTAATTACTATTAATATCTTTTTTTGTTACTTTTCTACCATATGAGAAAAAAGATGGGAGAATATTTTTTTGCATCGAATAATGGTGTTATGTCGCTTTTTACGTCGATTCTCACGCTACTTCGCATCTATGATAATAGAGTCGCCACAACCGCAAGGCGTTGTACCGCGTGCGTTATCTGTAAAAACTGATGTACTTAGGTTCAATGCCTGTTACAACAATTTCTTAAAAATAAATTAATTGAGACCAATTTAATGAGCCCAAACATGGTAACTTAGTTGTAAATGGATGAGAAGTTGAGTATACCTTTAATTAAAATTGATGCTGCAACATCAGTTTAGGTATTATTCTTACTGTACTGTACGTATTATTGTATTTACTGTAATTTAATTCACAAAACTAAATTTTTAATCTATCAGACCAGTTGATGTAGAAGTAGCTCAAATACCTTTAACAACAAGTTGAATTCCGTTCAACTACTTGAAGATGATCTCTTTTCTTTTTCTTAAATCATAGTTAAGATCGCTCTAATCGAGAGTTCACCTTTTATAAAAAAGATTAATCTCTTTAGGAGCAATGAAGTCACAAACACACAAATAAAAAAAAACGTTAAACTTAACTCCGTAGCGCAACTCCGTGGCTTTTGCCAAATCCAGTTCCCTTTGACGATTTTTCACTGAAGCACCTTGGTTGCATTTTTTATACTGTATCACAATAGTGTCGTAATATTTTGTTTCTAAATTTTTACTGTATACTGTGTAAATTCGTGAATAACTGTAGCTTTCTCTCTTTCTTTCTTTAGCCAATATTTCAACTACATATTTATTACAGAACATCCAGTCAACGAACTGGCAGACGATGCGGTTTAAGCCGCCGCCTCCCAACTCCTCGATTGGCTGGCGCGTGGAGTTCCGTCCTTGCGAGGCGCAGCTCACCGACTTTGAGAACGCCGCGTACGTGTGCTTCGTCGTGCTGCTCACCCGCGTCATACTCTCTTACAATCTCAACTTTGTCATGCCCATTAGCAAGGTATATACGCAATATTTTGTTTGTATTTGTTTGACAGGGACAGTTCGCGAAGTGTAACATTGTGTAACAAGGAGTGGGAGGAGTCATACGCTTTGTAACGACGCATTTCAAAATCTAAATTGTTGTAAAGCGAAAAATCAATTGCAAACAAATTCCATAATTAGTTAGTAAATATATGTATATATAAAGGTGATACTTGTGCAGGTGGACGAGAACATGCAGCGTGCGCAGCGGCGCGGCGCATGCATCGGCGAGCGCTTCTGGTGGCGCCGCGACGTGCGCGCGCCGCCCTCTGCGCCCCCCGCGCCCGGCGCTCCCCCCGCCGCGCCCCCCGCGCCGCCCAGCGATGTCTGCCAGCTCATGACCATCGATGAGATTGTCAACGGAAAGGTATAAATATAAAATTTATTTATATTCTTAGACGTTTACTTTTAACGTCAGCAAATATCAATTCACACTCATTTCTCTCTTTGTAACACATTTCACATATATTAGATGATGTTTTGCATATCGTGATGTGAAATGTTGGGGAGTTGTGTGCAAGCAAAGCAAATATTTGAATACGTCTAGATGTCAATGTAGTAAAACGGTTTGTCCTTCATGAAATTACTGTAATTTGATTTATATAATGTAATAGAAGAATATATCGAATCGTTTCACAATAGTCTTCAGTAATATTTCAGAATATACGTATAGTAGAATATCAGGTAGGTCACCCATTCTATATGCATTTGTTTATGTATCAGCTTTTTTGTAATTTTTTTGAAGACAATACTTTTGACTTCGTCACGTTGACGTTGACAGCGTCGATTGATGCGTTGAGATGACATACACAAAAAAACAATTGAATAATTATTTAATTTTTCAATTTCTAATTCAAACTTTTTGATAAATAAAAAAAGATTGTTTTTCTTCATTAAAAACCTATTTTCCTTTACACGCCAGAATTCGTAATTGAAGTAAATATACCACGTCCGTTTTGACTAAAAAAATAAATGTTCGGGTTAGGCATACGTAACAGAGAACGGCGTTGCAGGAGGGCGTGTTCCCGGGGCTGGTGCCGCTGATTGAGTCGTACCTGTCGGGCATGGACGTGGACGCGGACACGCACTGCTCCGTGCAGCAATACCTCAAGCTGATCCAGCGGCGCGCGCGCGGCGACATCGCCACCATGGCGGCCTGGATGCGCGCCTTCGTCTCCGCACACCCCGACTACAAGTCAGTGCACTCCCGAAAATACACCGCCCTTTCTTATCCGTATAGTCAAGATAGAAGGTCATATTTTTTAATTGCACCTTTGTATATATATTCATACTTTGGAACAAAATCCGTCCTATAAAGATTTTTCTATGTTAAACTTATCAGGTGTTGTTAAATATGTTCCTAATCAAATCAATGTAAAATAGGGCATGGTCGAAAAACAAATGTTGAAATAATGCTGGACATATTATTATTTTTTTTTGAACAAAAATTCATATATTTTAGGTTCAAGGCATTTTTATATATTTGCTAAATGATTTTAATATTTTGTATTGAATAGAAAAGACTCAGTGGTGACGGAGAAGATAAACTACGATCTGCTGAAGCGCGCGCACGAGGTGCAGACGGGCGCCGTGGCCGCGCCGGGGCTGCTGGGCGGCAGCACCGTCTCCAAGACCAACGAGGACATCCCGAAGGCCTTCAGCAAGATGATGAGCAATGACTGCTCCTAGCTCACCGCTCCGCGCGCCGGCGCGTACGGTGTAATGCAAGTGGTATTATGTCGCTGTTGTTGACACCTGTCCGTGAATTGTTTGTTTGTTCATATTGAATTCAAAACGATTCAAAGATTTAATGATGTAGTGGACACCTGTGTCATGCACAAAACAAAGTTATAGCTACTCACAATTTTTTAAATTGGAAATTGCTGAGAGGAAATATTTTATTGTTATTCTAAATTACTTTTAAAATATCCAAGATTTTCGTTAGCATTCCATAGGATGTAGTGGCCATTGGACATATATACCACTTGCATTATATTTAATGTGATGTAGTACAGCGAATGTTATATACTTACTGTACTAAGACCCATTTGTTATTATGACATTTTATGAACAGCAGTAATTTAATAAATTTCGCTGTGTTTAATACTTATTTATTCCTCACTGCAATACAAGACTAGTACTTATTCTTGTCCATTGCAGTAAATCTATATTTTAAATTAAATTACGTAGTAACATATATACGACACTTGCATCTGTAGTTTGTATTATTTTTACACGTTTTTGAGAATATTAAAATAACACTAATGAGTGGACTGAGTGTAATGCCGAGTGGAGTTCATAGGTTAGATTACTTATTTTGTGAGGCTTTGACGCAAAATGTACACTTCGCAAGATGTATACGAAGCGCAAAACGAATAATTCGGAGAATCTGCACTTTGCAAAATGAGCAATTGGTGAAATGAATACCTCGCAAAATGTTCCCTTCGTGAAATGGAATCTAATAGGAAAAATATGGGAATATGGAAAGCCCATTTTTTGTATATTATACCGAGATATGTATAATGGTCCGATATAAAATTGTTTTACTTTTGCATACATACATACTGTTCTAGAAAAATACCAGCAACAGTTATGTATGAATTGGGTGCAACATTTCTTTTTTCAAAGTGTATATTTTGCGTCAAACCCTTTTATAAGCATTTTAAAAAAATATATACATATTCCTGCGTTCATTCTCAAAATAGTAACGTTAAGTATATATAAATACGCATCTACATAGTATTACTCCCATGTTTCCTATATATACAGATGAGAGGTTGTGAACAATAAGTAAAATTTGACTGAAAGAGCGTATGGTAAGCATTTCTTATATTTAAATTCGCATTTATTTCGGAGTTATTCTCAGGTTTTGTGAGAATTTTTGTATATTAAATTGAGGTCTGTGTACACGGCAAATAGTATTTTAAACCATAATATAATATACAATATTAGATACTACTGTTTTTGTTATAATTGTTTTAGTATGACGGTTTTATGTACAATAACCATAAAATTTGACATTTTAAAAAGCGGCACTCCACGTCAAAATCGCATTTAATCCTAACTCGGGCGGCTTTGTAATATTCTAATTATCAGAAACTATAAGAGCCTCCTACTCCAGTAAAATGCATCATTGAAACTTTTTAATAAATAATAAACATTCCTGTGTGACATCGGCACTAACTCTGCCCAGTGGCTTAGTATATTATTATATAAGTACCCATCTATAAATTGACTTTATTCCACTATTTCTACATAGGTATTTATTCACGTGTGATTTTATTCGCAAGGAGTCCGTTGTACCATTTATCTTTTACTTTTGACCAATTTATAGTTAAAGATTTTATTATTATTAAATCTATAATTAACACGGATAATTATGGATATATAAAATGATACGTATTTAAAAGCTTTCCATTGTTTTCAACATTATGAGCTGCTTATGTTGATGTTATATGAATTGTTATCTAAACTAAACGTATGCAATGCGCTATGTAAATGTATTGGGTTTATTTTTATTGTTGTAGGTTATAGAATAGAATAAAATATTATAATAAATTGTCTTATTATTGGTTGAAAAATAAAAGCTTATCTTTTGATTTATTGTTTTAAATTATTTATGAGGACAAATGTGGATAGCACCTTGAATTTATACTTTATTATATTATGAATTATATTGATTTCATATGCGATTCGATGGGGATTCTCATTTAAAAAGGAATACAATTATTGGAACAGAGCTGTGCTAAATCCGTTTAATTAAAGTCCTATGTGGTCGAGGATGAAAGTACGATGAAAAGGAAAGTGAAAGTACGCAAAATTAGGGAATGTTTAGAATGACCCATTGAAGGTAGCGTAGAAAATTTGGTTTTAGGCGAGATATTTTTTTTTCGATTTAATATTTATATAAATAATAATAACAGCGGTGAAAACAAATCGTATGATTTTCTCTTTTACTAGTCTGTTGGTACAAAAATTAAGCATACTAAAAACTTGTATTACGGACGTACTACATACCATGGCGGATCTATGAACCCTACGAGAGCACACAGCAGAAATTACTGCTAGGGCAGAAAATAAGATTTATGTGTAGCTCCAAATGCTGTAGAGTTGTATCATTTCAAAGATAGCACATATGTGAAGTTATTAATAACGAATTCGCGAATTTATAAACGATTTAATATCTAAAGAAAACAAACAAAATTGTATAAACTTATTTATTAATGTAATGTAACTTAAATTACAATACTGTGCCGGTCTAAAGTTGCATAAATGGCTGCGCAATAAAAAAAATATTACAGCAAAACAGTAATGCAACTTCGCGCGACGCCATTGAATTAATGATCTGTCACTCATATGTTCGATGCACGTTTGTTCCTTTCGCCTACGGGTTAATCACGGCTCTTGCAATAAAAGTGAATAAAGAGTTCTGTGTTATTATTTTGTACTATCGAACTGTTTTAATTATTTATTTTATAACTGTTATTTGTAAATATCGGAAAATGTAATTATTTTTGAAGGCAATATATTTTCGTCTTAACTGAAGCTTGTAAGTATCCGTTTTCTGTGCTAGAGGTACTTGCGTTATTTTTGGCTAAGGTTTCAGAGCGGCACAGTTATAACACGTGTGCTGTTGTGTGGCACTGTATGCATTGCACACATAACAGTAGACGGGTAACGTATGTATGCGCGTATTTAGAACTTGTCGACGAGTTGGAGTATATGTTGCTGCTCCTGCTGGCGCCACTCGTCGCTGCCAGCGTCGCCTAAGTTGCCGGCGTATTCTGTCGAAACAAATAACGGTATATCATCGATAGTATCACAGTAAAATACAATATTCTAACTCCACTATGTCTCATGAAACGTCGAACATTTGTATTACCCCAATCAACATAGGTTCTCTATTAAGACTGACTGCGGTGCGGATATATATGATCGAGTCAGTATTGCGGGAGGTGGCCCTAAACTGGAGCTTATCTGATTAGACTGAAGATACGCCGACAAATCACTGAAATATTGAATTTTTAAGCATCTGTGTATCATCTACGAATACACAGACGTAATGTCTCACCCTTAAAAACTACAAAACAATTATACGTGGCTATAATGACTGCGATTCGAACCATAGAGAAGTATACTTAGGTTATTATAGCAAATATTATGTTAGTTCTTATAGTTTTACAATTACCTCTCATAACGTGTCTTATAATTTTCAACGAGCCTCCTCTTAAAGACAATACGCGTTGAACGCGTTGCTTTATCGCTGCGGGTCCCGCCGTGCACACCTGTTCATTGAAATTATATTTTATTTTGCTAATGATAATAAAAAATGGAAGAAAACCTTGATTATGTAATTATACCTCTAAAATAATCCTGTCGATAAGTTGTAGTGTGAAGAGGCCACCAGATAATCGTTTTAAATACTGTGCGTCATCATCCATTTCATCAGTACTTTGCTGTGAAATATATAACATATTAAATAAATATTATGACATACATGCGTAATGATAACATTTGTTCTTAGTATTATAATACATAACATATTTACCTCCATTTCTTTTTCAGTTCGATCTACTTTGTCCATGTATTTAAAGTGCAACTCTAATAGTCTATCAACTTTCTCCAGATCGTTCTCAGTAAATTTGGCAAGTAGCCTCTGTCTCTGACTGCCTTGACAATTTCTTAACATAGACGATATTATGGACACTACATGTTCTGAAAAAAAATATGAATTATACGAAGTAATTACATGCAACACATTTGCTGGTACTCAAAGTCGTAAGCGTAATGTAGTGAGCGTAAATTAAAATATCAACAAAGTTATATATCACGTAACATATACACTTTATTATCGATTCTATAAAGGTTTACAACAAAAAATATACAAAAGTCGTAATCCAGTACCAAAAACAAAAATATGTTTTTATTTCTACTTATTTATTAAGAACAATGTAATAGTTAAAGTAGTAGAGGTAATGTAAGCTCCTGTAACAACTTAACATAATGAATTTATGTGTAATGTAACTAACCCTCGTGTTGGTCGACAGTTAACAATCTTTTCCTTTTAGGAGTCTTCATAAACAGAGGGAATACGGTTCTGAGACCCAGAATGTCTACAAACTTATTGCAGTTGTCCCGTCCGTCGGGCCCCGCCAACGCATGATCTAATACCTTCAGCGACCCATTACGAGACATCTTCTTTTCTCTATAATACACAGATACTGTTTATTTTAAAGTAGGTACACTTCAATAAAAAAAAATGGGTTTAATCACACCCACAATACACTAACACTAGTACATTATAGCAGTTTATTTTTTAAAGAGGCATCAAATTAGTTTTTAGAGGTAGCAATGCATACTTTTTTGCACTGATTTATAACAACCTACTTCAAGTATGACACTTGTTCTACTTGAAGTCGACGGTATAGAGTTGGTTACAAAAGGATAAAAATAGCATTACGATATATAAGTTAACTAAAATTCACACGGCCGATATCGCAGGTATAGTTTTTATAATAAACATGGTTAGAGAACCTAAGCATGAGGTTCATAAGTTGAAGTCCTTCGCCGCGCAGAAATCGGTCGCGGTTGGCGGGCTCCATCAGGGCACAGCACAATGAGTCAAACATGTTCTCCATTGCCTCCTGCTCCTCAGCACCGCTCGGATCGTGCCGCTTGTAAAACTGTAGAAGCAAATAAAATATTTCAAGCTATATTTCTCTTGGTTATTAGAAAATCAATTTTATTTATGTACTTTACTCCAGCGAAATTTTAAAACTATCATTACTGATTGTGATAATGGAACATAACGATTGTTGCAAACAAACAGGTCATGTCACAAGCTTAGCGGTAATCATATTGTGTCTATTATTGCATAACATTCCAAGATATCACTTACCGCCAATTGTTGGAGCAGAACATCAATGCCATCTAGTTCTCCAAGCATTTTTCTATTCTCTGGAGTATTTTGTAAAAGTATAGACAAAATTTCTGTAGCATACAGTTTATTGGCGTCAAACGGTACTTTCATCTGAAAATTTGTACATCAAAATGATATTAATGATTACAAAATCAAGTTACCCAATCTTTGGTTATATGTTTGTGTTCCCTTAAAAAGGTTGAGACGTGACCTCCTTTGTTGCAATAAGTTTAAACACGATAGAATTTAAAACAAATTGAAGTAATTACATACTTTTAACCTTTTTAGTATCCATTGTATGAAACCCTGTTTGGCAACCTCAATGCACATTTCTGGTCTGAACTCTGTAATGTTTTCTATTATACCTGCAATAATAAAGTATAGTAATAATAAAGTAGTAATAAGTTAACCAATATTATGGTTCTTTTAACCACTACACACACAATGTGTTATTCTTTAGTCTTGACAAACACAAAATATTTAGCATAAAACTTTATAGCTGTTAGGAGATTATTGCATGTTGGATTGCACTGCGGATGACGTATATTTTAGGTACTGACGAATGGAATAGACCATCCATTATCTCTTACTCTATAATTAATTTGTGAAATCTTAATTGTAATCTCAAATGACGGCATTGCATATTATTTTTTGTCAAGACAGAAATAATAAAAATGCAGCAATTTCAATTTTTCAATTTCAATTACGTTATTTGCGGCATTTGAATTTCTTAAGATATATTTAACATGTCCAAGTTAAGAGTCGTCTAATATTCATAGCAGTCATAAAGCTCAGCTAGGGCTAAACATAAAAAAACAGTTCTTAATTTGGAACACAAAAATCGTGACTTTTTATGATTATGACGTTATTAAGAGGGTAACAGAAAACCTTCCATATTGCCATAGCAAAAAGGAGATTTATCATTATTAGTTATTTACATGTACACATAAGAATTATAATCTATAGATCTTAGGTACCTAAAGTGTTGTGCACTGCATCCCTCTCATCAGGTACCTGTTCGTCAAGCCTGGCTAAGTTATGTAACAAAAGAGCTGGTGCCTCTGCATCAGCCAAAGCATTGATAAGCTCTTCAGCTCCTTCTTCACTTTCATGTAGAATATCCACATCTGTAAACTCCTACAAACAATTCATACACATTTAAATAAAAAACATAGTTTATGATATGTCACTTAGCCCTGCCCACAACTTCATTGGTATTTATTTTAAATAATTCTAAAATAAAAGTAGCCTAAGTTACTCATTATTTTAAAGGTGGTAGAGCCGTTAGAGCTCGCCCGGGGCGGTACCACCGCCCCCCTTGGCAAAGCAACATGTTCTTCATGTATTGTGTTTCGGTTGGGGAG
>DWON01010858.1:0-10519 GCA_018251015.1 Phocides pigmalion okeechobee
CATCCTTAAATAGAACTTCTGTTCTATTTGATATTGGACGAGGTTGTCGATGCGCTGCAGTGACCACTTAACATCAGGTGCCCTGCATGCCCGTTTTATACTCTTTCACAATAAAAAAAAATCTTTCATAAATCTATGTGTTGTTCGCTTTAGCTCACCAAAGTAGTAAGTGCTTATTTACATAAAAAGTAAACGCTAGCAAACTGTACGTAGCTCAATCAATACCCAACCAGAAATGTGGTTCTTTTTGCACGCACCTAGTGGTACTTGGTGGCAAATTGTTTGCATGGCTATACGAGTACAATCGGTGGTAAAGTAGGTAGTTTTCAAACTACAAAAATAGAAACTAAGCAAATATTTTTAGTCCCGCATTTTTCCTTAAAGTATAAGAACGTACACAGTTTCGACGTAGAAAAATCATTACGTGATTTTCCATGTGCATGTTATGTATGTCAGTACTATATTATTTAAATCTCAATCCAATTATACAATGTGCATAGAGTAGAAGTTAAATTATTGTCTGGATTAAAGTCTGCTTTATGCGTGTGATCAAGGTCCCGTTAGTCTATCAGTTTGGTCTAGGGTTGTCAGTTTTTAAATGAGATTAGTACAAAGCTTTATTTCTTTATAATTACCCAGAACAGATAATAATATTTTTAATTATAGAATATTTTTGGGTTAATAAGAAAGATTAAAAAACATGTGACACAATACTTTACATCGTCTAATTCATCTGAATTTATTTAGTTATTTAAATGAAGTGTAAATTTAGGTAAAATATTTCTTCAAATCATAATTTAAGACCGTTCTGACATATATCCTTGCATTGTAAGAGAAATAAATCTCTTTTAGTTTTCTGGTTCGCACTGGATAACTGGCAACCCTGACTATATAGTATGTTCAAGAACATTGGTAGCTTATTGGATCAGCATTCAGCATTGCTTAGGATTCCTCATAAGTACTCGTGACTAATACCTGTGCTACACGTGCCAGCTGAGATTACTCCATACTTATTACTTGCTCTACAAACATAATAAGTTACGGTCTTGTTTTTTCTGTTCCGTATTACGGTACTATAACAAAGGAAAGGAGTTTATGGTGAGGCACGAAGAGCATTTTGTTTATGGTTATTTTATACATGTATAATAAGGACACCAGTAACAGATTTTTTGTAATATATTTTTAATTAGAAATAGATTAGTATTATGTGATTTATTTAACGAAGGAAATTAACATTTCTTATCAATACTTGCATTATGACTAACAATGCAACAAGAATAAAATGTATTCATATGTAAATAAATAATAAATAAAATCATAAATGAAGAAGGCTGAAAAGACGCTATGCAAGGCCTCAAAATCAAAAAAATCCTATTCACTATTATGTTAAGCTCTATGATTTCATTACATAATTGCTTCAATTTGAAAAAAAAGAGTAACGCATGAACCATTTTGGCAATTTCATTAAATTACACTTTTGTGTTTCCCGCCACTACATTGTACGTCAGTAATGGATTTCTATTTACGAAGTAAATACGACACTTAATTGACTTTTCTTTTGTTTCAGGTTTGTGGCTGTTTCGTTTGCTTTCCGGTTGAAGAAATCCAAGTACTTAAGTAGGATTTTTAGATTTTACCGTAATATTGTCCGTCAAAAACAGTTGTGGAAGATCTAACGTGAGATTTTTTATTTTACCTAAAGCTTTATCTAAAGCTACCGTCCAAATTGCTATCAGAAAAAATATATTTCGTTACGCTATAAAGACATCTCTCATGATCCATTGTTTTATTTCACACTTGTGGACCTTTCGTTGTTGGTAAATCTAGTGAAGATAGTCAACCTAGTGGTAAATTTTGGTATTTCGCACAAGAAGTCTGTATTTCAAATACTCGATATGCACATCTGATTTTTCGGAGTTACGTGCGTATTGGAAATTAATTATACTTTAAACGAATTTATCGTGAGGCATTCTACATTCCTCTGAATTCTGCATAACTATTTTAAAGATGTAAAACTTCCCAGATTCCAAAGATAGCTTCTTTTTTAACGTGTTCCCTGAACGCTATGACTTGGGGCTCTTCAAAAAAGATCTCTTCTCCAAAATCGGCGATGCATTAGATACTGCTATGATATTGCAAAAGTCCATGTGACTGATTTCCATCAGGTAGCTCATCTGCTTTTTCGTTAGGCTAAGCTAAGATATAGAGATATTGATTGTCCTTGTGTGGCGTGGTGTAGCCCTTCTCAAGTTAATCTCAGAGGAAACCTATGCCCAACAGTGACACAATCATAGATAAATGATGTTGATAAAATGACTTCAAGAGAATAGATGTAAAGAAGATAAGATGTTTTATGTACACATATACATACATAACATGACGTAGCCATGTCTGTGTGGGTTAAATTTCGAAGTACACCCTAATTATTCAATCAATTTCCACGAGTCATGTACAAATATTTAGTTTGCGTTCGTTACGTTGCATAAACTGGTTATTAGGTCTTGCTCTTGGGAACAACCGCGCGGTTCTCACAAAACCACCTACCTATAGGGTTCGATGAAAAACTGTGGGAAATCTGCAAGCAAACATATGGCTGGCGCTCCGATGTAATTACTGATCGGTCACAATGGGTATGTCGAAACAAAACCTAACTTAGATCACACATATTATTAGTGTATATAACACTTAATTGTATTACATTCATCATAATCAATCACAATTATAATTAATTGTACATTATTTTTGTATTTTCGGTATTGTGGAGTTTGTTGAATTCAAAATTGTCATTATGTTTTGAAAACTAATGATAGAGAAGTATATAATGGCGTTGTTTTTTTGTTATAAAATAAGAAAACGTATGACTTCAAAAGGAACTATTTTCATGTTGACCCGCTACGATTGCGAGGTTCTTTTAAGCTGCCACGGCGTACTCCGGAGAATACCTTTAGAAATATGGCGGTACTTACAAAAGACGGAGTCGGGTGGGGTTGGCGAATGGAGCAGGACGTGATCGGTGAAGCAAAAATAACGACATCCCTCACATCGGTATATAAATTGAATTTTGCCTTTAGGACCCCGTTAAATAATGCACAAGTTCCCACCTACGATGTGTGCGACGTGTGTTGAGAATTGAATTCTCAGTGGGTGGCAAAATTTTAAACAAAAGTAATTAATTGTTTCAAATTTGTGGCGCGTGCGTGCTGGGGGTGTCTCGAACATTTTCCGTCGCTGACAATATAATGGTTTAAGGAAAGGGCTTTTAATTATGCCTACGTAGACTCGATTATCACAGAAAGCTGTATAGACAAGTGAAAACCCTAAAGTGTACCTAAATTACGCCTTGGTGACAAAAACAGCCCCCGAGGGGATGGAATAATGCCTAGTTTCGGTTCCGTCCCTCCTCTTTCGCAGTATTCTGCCATTTAAATTGTCTCGTTAAAGTCTCATTAATCTGTCTATCCGTAATTGTTTTGTCTGGGCTGTGTATCTTCATTTAGTAGACGATGTCTTCTGAAATAAATTTCGTCTTATTTTTGGACATATTAATGTAGATTTTAATTTATTTTTAGTGTTTTGTTTTAAACTGGGCATCCTGTTACTAAGCATATGATTCGATTCGATTCTATCTGACTGTTTGTGTGTTTCTGATGTCTGCCTGTCTATTTGCGTATGTCTGATATTTGCTTCTATGTCTGTCTCCCTGTCTGACTATTTCGTTGTTTATTTGTCTTTCTGTGTATGAGTGTTAAAATTTACTTAATATGTATCATAAAATACTTGTGTAGATACAGAACACTCGCCGCGCGGGCCCTACTTGCACTTAACTGGTTATTAAGTTATTAGCCGCAAGCGACTAATTGTCCTTTATATATGTCTTGTATCATGATTTTTGTGCAATTTCAACAGATAATAATTCTAACATGTTGAACCTTGCAGCAGTAATATATTTTTTACAAAAATGCTGTAGATTGTTTCGTACGTAAACGTAATGACGCCAATCTTGTAAATTATCTTGTCCGCGTTAAGCCAGTTAAGTGAACCTAATGTGGGAAGGAATACGAAGCAGTAACCTATTGTACTCTGATTCCGGTATAGTCCATTTTGCAAATCAACACGAGTGTTCCGTGTGCTGCATAATGCCTTCCAATGTAAGATTCCCGTTATTCACGAATCTGCAAGATACACGAGTTTGGTGCTGTGCAAAATCAATTGAATATCCTCCGATCAGCGGCCAGTAAATTCAATAACGGGTGTTGTGCAGTGTGGAGATTTTTCATGTACGTTACTGTTACGTTGGGCATTTGCGATGTGTTAGTAAGAGTTTGTAAGAATAAATCAGTATATAGTAGCAGTAATCATTTATGTATTATTTGGACACACATTGACGTGATGGACGGATTTCCTCATAGGATAAGAAAAAGTCCATCATGCCGACCATGTGCAGATTGGTAGACTTCAATCACCTTTTAGAACTTTTTCATTGTATTTATGCCAATATAATTTAGCAAACACGCAATAAAATACTAGGTTATGCCTGATGTAGTGTCTACGCGATGTACGTGCAATCAGTGGCATTTTATTTGGTCAGATTTGTGAGTATTTGGTCCGCTGTTGCAGAGTGAGATGACGTATAGCGTCGGATGTTCATTAGGGTTGCGTGGGAATATGGTACGATATTTTTCATGCTTACTGGCTTTTGTGATCGGCGACAACTTGTTGTAATCACAAGTTGTTCGTAACAAAGTAAGGCAGTTCTTTGCCTCACTTTGTTACGACGCCAACCCAGGTTTACTTGCTTCAAGCAAGGCTTAAGGGCATAACATAAGGAAAGCACGCAAGTTAAACATCCGTCTGATCTACTAGGAATTCCTATATGTACGCAGTGTTGCCACTAAGAGGTTTTTCGGAATATTTTCCCAAAAATCGGGTATTATATAAAAAGGGTTCGCTTCACTCAAATAAAAAAACAGTAGTACTCCCGTGGTTATCATTTTGATGTCTCATTAATATGGAAAACGATATGCAAAGTTTTGGATTACAGTCACATACGAACCGACCGACTTATTTAGATTGTCTGACTCATCGCTAATTCAGCCTTCCACGTGTGTTTCATTTCAAATAACAGCCTACCAAATGGCTACTGTAGAGAGGATATGATAAAGTTTCCATTAAATATAAAATTTACAAATGTCAGTGACCTTCCTGTTGCGAGCGGCACCGGCGTGTTCATACCTAACCTATGGGAATATTATTATTACCTGTTACTACCACATATTACTGCGAATTTCTACGCGGGAATTTTAAACTCCGAACAATGTAAGAAAATAAACTGTATCCTAAATGTGGTAACACTATAAAGGCTTGAAAAATGGTTTTCACGTTAATTGATTATAACATAATATAACACACAAGAATTAACAATTAGATTAAACAAATATATAGAATCGTTTGCTGTATCCATAATAACATAGATCAATAATAACAAGTACGCTTACTTCAATTTTAATAATATTATCTAAATATAAATTAGAAATAGATATTTTAATTACAAAAGTGCACGAATGATCTGGATTGTTCGGTTGGAAGTTTCCCCTTCGACTTGTACAAGTTTTTCATGAACTCAACCTGAATTATTTATCCTATAATGAAAATTCGATAGTACCTTAGGGGTGAGATGTACAAATTTACAAAAAAAATTGGTAAGTGAATTGTACCAGAATATAAAAAGGAAAAAGTTAAAACGTGATCTTCATTATCATCGAGTCTGATAAATTAGTTTAATTAATTCTTTTAAAAAAGGCGGAAGTTCAGATTTTTTTACGTAACTTATTTAATTTTGACCCTAACCTTATTTAATTTCCGTCATTAAACTCAAGGGTTATTGTTTAAAGTATTAATGGAACTGCGCCATTAAAGATTTTAAGTCCTTTATTTTTTGCTCGTTAAAATTGTTACCTCAAACAACAAGTAACCGATATTTAAGTCAGTTTGTAAAAGCTTGTAATAATATTTTTTATTATAAGGTAAAAAATTATGTCGCAACCTTTTATTTCTATACTATAGTCTTAACTGTTTACTTTTAAATATCTTTACTGTTATAAACAGTCGAAAAGTCAGATCTTGAAATAACAAGGACATTTTTATATTGTTTATTTTAAAGTCTGAAATATTTCTTATAACAAGTAATAAAGTATCTTATACAAATTGTTTATCAATAGGTATCAATAGATAAATAACTCTATTCATTTATTTTGTACAATAGATAATATGAAATAAATAGAATATTATTTTTTAACTAAATTTGGAATATATCAACTAGTTTATGGTAGAGAATTTTACATTTAAGTTGAGTAGGTAAAATTATGGCGTGTCGCTTAGTTTTTAGAAAGTAGAGTAACGAGCAATTAGCACTCTGCCTGCATCATTTCACGAAACGATCTTAACTTTAGTCACTCAAACTTTAAATTCTGCCTTTTAGAGGCTAAAATTCTCATTACGCATAATTAAAATATTACTCGTACATCGTACATTAAGCTGCGCTAAGGCTACAGGCAGAATACTTTATTATGTTTAAATTTTATAGAATAACTAGCTTTTATCCGTAGCTTTGTGGGCGCGGAAGTAAATGTACCAAAACATTAATTGATGTTTGTAAGAGAAACAATTTCCGAAATTCCTTTGTTAGTGCTCGTTTACGCTATATAAAGAGTCTATTTGCAAATAAGGCTTATAGGTTCAGCGGTATCCTCTTTGCGTTGATTTCTGGGTCCAACAGTCACGTTCTTCTTTTATACTTGATTAAATAGATGAGTCGTTAATGACACAAAATACCTCATTTCTCCAAGCTATTAAGGAATTATCTAGGTTTTTTTAAATAAAAATTTTCCACCAAAATAACTACACAATATACTTTACGGGTTTTACCATCATTATATAAATATTTTGCTGCCGAATATACATAGATGGTAACATCTTTTTACTAATATGGCGTTAACCTGCGTCTTTTTCCGTGATTATAAGCTAAGACGCCTGCTAAACGCAATATTTTAAAGGACAATTAGCTATAATTATTTTTCTTTGAAGATAATATAGTGTAATAATGCCTAGTTTATAATTAGACGAAAGGTAGAGCCGTTCTAAATGAAATATAAATTAGTAATTATTGGAATAAATTAAATTAGCAGGTATGGCGTTTAGGGTAAACAATCAAGTAACTAAACAAACGGCAACGTTTTACTGTTATATAATAGTAGATGATTACTGGAATAAACTAGACTGTATTACAGAATAGTGACAATAATACACTAAAATACAGTAAGTACATAACGCTTTCTATACTCATAATCTCACAGTCTGATTTGCTGTGTCGTGGGCTCCACAGACACACGAGCAAATTCTCAAACACCCACAACCAGAGTAGAAATCTAAATTCATGAAAAAGATGTCCCCCTGGCGGGCGAATGGACCACATAACCTTTGCCTGGTTCACCAATACGATGACCACTGCGCAATGCGTGTCATAACTATGATATCTTTAAATAATAGTGAAAGGTTAATAAAACTCCACTGCTTCGACCTCTATGACAACTGACGTGTGCATTATCCGCAATAATAGACACATATCGTGATATCGACCGGTTCCGACGGAAACCGGACGGGTTTTGTGGTATTTTTTATGGTTGAGGTCGAATAGAGACCAATAGAAAGTGATAATTGCATACATAAAATGACCGACAAAATTAGTTTCGCTTTTCCTGGCTCCGTATTGTTAGTGCCGACCGAAAAATCTGAATTTTAGTTACGTTATACCATACATGTTATGTTATGTATCAGCTGATGTAAACTACATAACTATCTATTCGGTATCTAGATAACTGTATACTTAAGTACGGTAAGACAAATCTACTTTTTTAAATTAAAGTAACAAAGGACCGAGTAGTTTACCTGACAGTAAATGGTCACGACTACCCAAGGACACCCATAATCAATCTCGTATAGAACAAGAGTCCCATCTAAAGACGATCACAGATGTGTTGCTACTCTCGAGGACTAACATGATCTCCTCAAATGTAGGCAAATGGAATAAAACTCGATAACTTTATGCAACAAATCGTTCTGGCAGTGATATCTCCCCTGTCGAATCCTAAAGGTTCTATAACTTTGTCTTTTAACGGGTTAAATCTTAGTCACCAGAAACAGCAATTCATTTGTGATCAAGCTTAGTCCAGTCGTTTCCTACAGGTTTTAAGTCCCTGATATAGACTATACTGCAACGTGAATCAAATACAAAAAACAGCATAAAAATAACAAAACGTAAATCAGAGATTTAAATGTTTATTAATCCTGGAAACGCATTATTCCGTCAGGTTATTTATTCATGAGCAAATAAAATAGTTGCGTTGCCAGTTATGAGTAACGTTTGCGTACTGGTTTTACGGGAATCACGCCTCATCGAGCTTCGTATTGATTACAACGACACGTCAACGCAGCACGTCGTGCTACTACGTTGTTCTAAATTAACTGCAATGTTCATTAATGAATGAACAAAATGTATTTATTTTATAATCTCTTACACCTTTTTATAAAGTGTATCTTTGTAAAGTCACTGACCTAACATTATTTTCAAAGGAGGTCAGGGGCTAGCAGTAGGACTATAGGTTAGTTAGACTAAGACTAAGATAAGACTTAGTCTAGTCTAATCTTAATAAGTTTCATGAGAATGAGAAATATTTTAATAGAACATACAAGGGAACAAATTTGCGTCGGATTAAGACTTAAATGGATTTTATATAACGATTTCTTATAAGCAGTTTTATTATGTAAATGTAAAGGATTTGGATTCGATTTCCTGTCAGTCGCATTGCATACTCTCGCATAAGAAATAATTGAAAATGGTCCACTAATTATACTTTAACCTTTTCTGTACAAAGACTACAAAAAAAGAGTGTACAAACCCAGACCTAGAACAGATATCTCTATTTATCATTTAGATACTTAATCGAGAACCAGATTCGGAAACAATGCGTGCTATATCGATGTTGCTACCGGTGTACCAACCATGTCTCATTGTTGGAGAGTCCACAACATCTATAAAAAAAGTTCTCGAAAAAGGCCGTGTTTTAAACAAGTGGTTTAAAAAATAGGATTCGACTAGCATGAGGAATATTTATTACATGTATTTTGGGTTGAAAAGGGTGGTTTCAAACTAACTTACATAAAGAAGTGACCATCATATACTTCAGGAAAAGCAATCAATAAATCAAGGGTGCTACGTAATAAAAAGCAGCAGGATATAAATAAAAAAAACATCTCAGGAGAAGCAACTTATCATTATTTATTTTAGATGCCGCTTGCTTTATACAGAGTGGATTACAAATGATGGCAGTGATCATTTACCGTCAAGTAGACTATTCATTTACTATACTAATAAAAAAAAGGTTAAGGTTTTAGTTTTTGTTGAAAAGAATAATTAAAAATGGCTGTAGAGATTAGAACCGTACGTCGTATGGCGTTGGGTGCCACGGGTTCATAACCTTCCTCATTGTACTCCCAAAGCTTTGTCGATATAACCCTCCCCACTCAATTTATTCTCGACTATCCGATTTCCTCTACTGAGCCAGCCTGAATATTTATGAAGCGAACTTTTGTTACTTTATAAGCAAAATATCTGTTTAGGCATTTCCTCGACCGTATTGTTACGGCCCAAACTTCACTCAAAGAGAATGCTTTAATGAACTTTTGTGTTTTGGATTTGTAGAATAATTCTTTTGAAATGTGGCTTGATGTTGTGAGGTTTGGATCGCAAGATTCAAATCTCATTGTTGCATGGTAGGTACCGTATCGGTATTTTAAAAGTGGGAAAACTGTAGTTGTACCGGGCAGGTACAACTTCCGCCCTCATAATCCGCCGTAAAGCATTACTTGTGTTTCGGTTGGAGGGGTGCGGTTCCCGGCTATACTTTGAAGCGAGACCACCATCTTAGTTTTCAGGAGTAGCAGCGTATCTAATTCACGGTCAGATAGGAATTCGGTCGTGTTCGTCGTTGTACGTGGATATCTATGGGCTGCGACTACTTAACATCAGGTGGTTTGCATACTTCTTTACTACTGTTCTCACATAAAATAACTACCAGCACGCTATAAATGACAATCATATTTATTGCTTTTTATTATTGTTTTACAACTTCAGACGGTTTGGCAGCATTCCTACATTCTACTTCAGACGGTATAATAAGTAGTTGTTAGTAGGTAGTTGCAATTTTTGTCAGATTGCATTGCGGTTCGTAAATTATGAGTTGTTATTAAAAAGTATTACCAATCATTATGATACAAATTATAGATTTAGTCCTTTAATACCAAATAAGAAATTTCAACTTGTCAAGTAAACACAATCTAGTGGGGATTTGTAATAAATCGAATTATAGTTACTATTGCCAAAAATAATATAATTAATATTATTATTATATTAATATAATTATTATTATATATTTAAATAAAGAACTGCATTATATACATTTTT
>DWON01010859.1:0-10519 GCA_018251015.1 Phocides pigmalion okeechobee
GCATGTTGCTTTACGGCGGGTTATGAGCGTGGCGGTGGTGCCGCCCCGGACGAGCTCTCACGGCTCTACCACCTTCAAAACTGCAACCTTACAGTAAATATCTAAGCTTATTATTTGCGGAGCCGCTAATCAATTGTATACAATTTAAAAGTAATTTACTTTTTAATTAAAATCAATGACTCACAATATTATATTTAAATTTCATATGTCATAACAATAGAAACTAATGATAAAAATGAGATGACTTAATCATACCGCAGTGACTATGCGTTGGCAGCATCATTATTGTCAATTCCGTTATCTTATCACTAATTTAATTAACACAACGGAATCGTAAATACTAGATACGCCCTCTAATGCGACAACCGTTTTTGTTAACAACAAAACGTACCTCATGTACGTACCTAAAGATGGGAGTACTATAGTTCGACCGGGGAGGTACCGCCGCCTTCATATTCCACCGTAAAGCATTACTTGTGTTTCGGTTGGAGAGGTGCGGTTGACGGCTACACTTTGAAGCGAAGCGACCTTCTTAGTCCTCAGGAGTAGCAACGTGTTTGTAGATGTACGTGGAAGTCTATGGGCTGTGAATACAACATCAGGTGGTTTGCAAGCTTGGCCGTCGGCCGTCAAATACATATGTATTTCATTTCAAATTAATAACATGTCTATTATTAGAGTTGGAATTACAATGCAAAATCAATTCATGGGCTTTAAGGCTCTATGTGCTAATGTTGAAAGAGAGGAAAAAGGCGGCGGAGAAATGTTATTAATAAGGCAGCTTTAATAGGATATATATTTTTTTTATATTTTAATTTATACCTTCGCAGGGATCAAGGTAATCTATATTATGTTGTTGATAAATATGTAATATAGATAACATTGTGAGTCTTAAAGTTTATTATCACCTACGTATTCATTTCAGGCAATTGATTGGTTACAATATGCTAACAATTAAAATAATTTAAAATCATGAAACCTTTGACTTATTAAGTTATTAAATATATTGTCTTTTTTATTTTAATTTGAATTATATTTAATAATTATTATTAGCATTTTATTTTTAAGTTTGTTTTTTTTTGTTATAATAATTATATTTTAAATTTTAGTTTTTATAATTTAACAGATAATTTAATTAATATTGAAATAATAATAATAATAGTAATTTAGATATATATTAAAAGCTTCTCTCTGTGTAAATCAAATAAATATAATTCAAATTTAAAATCATAAAACTTATTTATAATTACATCAAAATTATTTTTTATATCCTTTCAGTCGTCTATTTGTTTCCTTAATCCATTGTTCTAATGAAGTAACATCAATATGTGTGTTATTCTAGCCTGTCAGTATATAATGATCTCATTTTACATAGCTTTGTATTCTAGCCTGTCAATGCCTGTGTAATGGTCAAACATTTGTTAGTTTAAATAGCTTTGTATTCTAGCCTGTCAATACCTATGTAATGGTCTATCATTTGCTACTTTATATAGTGTTATATAGACTGTCAATGTCAATATAACGTTTTAACATTTGTTAGTCTAAATAGCTTTGTATTTTAGCCTGTCAATATCTATATAAACTTCTATAATTTGTTTTTTACATAGTTTAATATTATAGCCTGTCAATACCCATACAATGTTCTATTATTTATTATTTTACATAGTTTTATTTTCTAGCCTATCTCTCTCCTGTCAATATGTATGTAATGTACTTTCATATTTTTTTTACATAAGTTTTTATTCTAGCCTGTGTTGACAGGCTTTGATTTGATAGACGTTGACCTATACTTTTTATTGTAGCCTGTCTACACTTTCTAATACTTTAACATTTGTTATTTCTTTCTTTCCCCAACTCTTCTCGAAACGAAAAATCTTACGAGTCGGTGGTATTTTAATGACGTTCAACAAGAGTTCTGTAAAGAATCTACTTTGAATAAAAAAATGATTTTGATTTAAATAGCTTTATATTCTAGCCTATCAATCCATGTAATGTTCTATCATTTATTATTTTACATAACTTTGTATTGTACATTCCACAGATAATAATATTTTCCATAGATTACATGTGGTATCTCTGTTTAACTGACAATAAACGGTTTAATGCATTCTAACACATCACAGATCAACCGCGTAATTCTTATGTCTTGTTCAAAAACCGGACGTAATGGCCGACCGATTAAATCCAACGCCATAATCAGTACGTAATTAACTTAATGCAATTAACTTATTGAGGCGTGTGTTTGATTACAAATTGCAAGCGATCCTTGCAATTTTTAGACGAAAAGGACGCCATGGAAAACTTTAGATAGATTGAAAGGTTGTTTTCTAATTCATGTCGGGAGAGTAGCAAACATACACGCAGGTCATTAGACTGCTATGACGTCAATGCAAACTTAAAATAATCATTAAAAGCTTTTTTCTTAATTCATGCTGGAAGAGTAGCAAACAATCACGCAAGCCACCTGATGTTAAATGGTTTCTGCAGCCTGTAGACATCCGTGTCCAATCTGAAACAGAGCTAAAGTTTTGTCAGACGTCATGCATACATGCGTTGCTACTTGGTCTGAGTTGGTCCGTGTAGTAAGTAAAGCCCGTAATCGCACTTCACGATTAAAACCACAAGTACTTCTTTACGCTAAATGACAAAGGCTGTGGTATCTCCCCGGTCTAACTATAGGTCTACCACTTGTCAAATGACTGATATCGTTGCCTTAAACTTAACTGAGCAGACAACCGCATCGAAACGTAAAATTTACTTCAAAATTCCCGAAAAGAACTGTATAGATTCTATCACCTACCTTTTTATAAACTTATATACAAATGAAACAATCATGTACTATTTTTAGGTATATGCAATTGTTATAAGACTACACTAAAGTTCACATATCATATTTAACGGTTAATTATTGTTTCTCTAATCAATATTAATTAACAGAGTCTAGACATAAATTAATCATCGATAATTAGACTTTTATCTTTAATTTCGTTGTTATTGACATATTCCTAAATAGATTTTGAAATAGGCTTAACTGTGTCATTGATAACACTTCAGCTGCTATAATTTTTAATGCGATATTCTTAGTTAACACTTTCCCTGCGGCTACTGTGCTGTGTAATACTGGGCGCGTTGCGCTTGCGGCTCCTACACCTACGTTACCGACAAATTTGTATGGATTACGGTCGAACAAAAGTGCTGTGTTTACGTCAGAACTTCGAGAGAAAACAACGTCTATGTATTCGTAAAACATTTACGAATACACATACGTTGTTTCCTCCCGTCTAGAGAAAAGAGCTCCAGTTAGGGCTGCCTCTCGCAATCCTGACTCGACTTAATCATGCGCGCTGTAGTCAAAGTGTTAAATCTCTTGTCGCTTTTCGTTAATAGTAAGACAGGTGCGTGACGGCGATTGATTTACAAGAACGTAAGGTCGGCATTAGCATTGCGGGATCGGAGCTAATAGTTTTAAATCACGACATTGATACGGGTACCGATAGCAGCCGAAACATGTTAAAACTTTTTTTGCCCTTTTAAATTACAAGCGGTTTAAGATTAACTTAGACACACTCTTATTGCTTGTTCTCATGAAGCTAATTAACTAACTCGGTAATTAAAAAGTAAAAATATAAAAGTAATTAGATGTGGGAGAACTATAGTTTTACGGTTTTACGGTACGGGGAGGTACCACCGCCGCCCTCATAAGCCGCCGTAAAGCATTACTTGTTTTTCGGTTGGAGATGTGCTGTTTCCGGGTACACTTTGAATTGTTTGTGGCTGTACGTAGATGTCTATGGGCTGCGACTACTTAACATTAGGTAGTGTGCATGCTCGTTTGCTACTGTTCTCACATAAAAAGCCACCGACGGTCACCCATCCAAATTCCGACAACGCCCCAAGTTGTTTAACTTTGTGAATACTATCTCCAAACCGGAGTTATGTGATCAATTGGTAATTATTTATTATTTCGTACCGAAACACCTGTTTGCGTCGCATCCAATTTTAAAATGTAATGCGAGTATGCGAATGTATACGACCAGCACGCAAGTTGCATCAGAACCACTAATTAAATTATTTTTTGCATCGTTTAATTACAGTTTTTATTTCAAATTATTTTTGCCATTATAATTTAAAGGACTTTAAATTACATGTGAGTTATTACTCTACCATTGACCGGGAGTGTTCAGCTTATACTTATATTACGAATACAGTAAAAATATTTCTACATTTTATAGTGAATATATGATGAAAATCTTAAAATTAATTAAAATAAAAACCTGACCTAAAAAATCTAAAGGGAGTCCGTGCCCATGTGGCATGGTTCCTAGAACACAAGCTGCATTCCCGCGCTGGATAGTAATCGCAATTCTCTGCGCGAGATAGGAACTAGCCCTTTTGGTTGATTTATATATTTTTAATTACATATCACATTTCTTTTGTACACTTTACATTATATAAAATGTCACAAAAATATTCTCAATAAAATTAAAAAAAACGTTCTTAATCCTAAAACATAATTTTGTTTTAATTTTATTTCGACCAGAACCAACCGCATGTCTCCAACCGAAAAACAAGTAATACTTTACGGTGGATTATGAGGGTGGTGGTAGTACCTCGCCATTGGAACAATAGTTCTCCCACCTATGAAAATTAGTTTAAAAGTTCATTGTTACATTTTAGTTAATTAATAACGTAAATAAAAGTTATTATCTTCCTTTTTCCAGATTACTACAACCAAGACTACCAACAGAAGTACACAGGCATGGGAGTATCAGAGCCTCCGAAAGACGACTCACCCCGCACTACGCCCGAGCACACCGACAGATCCCCTTCGGAGAGACCGCTACCGGGGTCCGCAGACAGCGATGATGCTGACGAATTCGCACCTAAGAGGAAGCAGAGAAGATACCGGACTACCTTCACCAGCTTCCAACTCGAGGAGTTGGAGAAGGCCTTCTCCAGAACTCATTACCCTGATGTGTTTACCCGGTAAGTTCAAGTTTTATATCTTTTGTAGACAACTTTACAATTTATAATGTATTTTTTTTAATTGTTTAAGAATCTACGTGATTGTGGAAAATACCACTCCCCAAGATAAATAAGTGGGGACTGAAATTTTGTATTTGAATTAAATTTTAATTAATTATTTAGATTATGTATTTATAAACAATGTATCTCCAAATACATATAAATAAAATACAATTAAAACGCATTACGAAACATCATGTGCAGATAATAAAAATAATATCAATCAAGTAATGCCATCTACCGACAATACACGATAAGCTCAACAACATGTCGCTAGGGTGATTGATGATAGGGTAATTGACGTCATAACAATTGAATCAAATCAATGGATGACGTCGCGTATTCTTAAGGTTTAAATGAATTCTGCATTATAATATTCATGACAAGGCGAATATTTATATGTTATTCTTTAATATTATTGTTAATATTTAGAAATACATAAATATTATATTTCATACGAACGTAGCTTGGTCAATAATCTTAGTCGATTTGTAGTGGTTTACAAAGATTATAAGAAAAATCCACTAATTCTATTTTAAGTGATGTTTTTATGTTAGAAGGATAGCACTGGATAATGAGGGTTACTGTTATTGAGTGGACAACGCAGCCCTTAGACATCGTCATCAAATAAAACTAAAATCCTATCAAAGGTTGTTTGTAAATGCAACTACTCTTGAGTTCTTAAATGTTCGTTTCGCTTGTAAGAGTAGCCGGGAACCGTTTATCTCCTTCTAAAATAATTGAATTGCATCACGGTGACTTATAAAGTTCGAAAGGAATGGGCAACCACCCTTCTCCAACTATAACCTATGTCTACAACAAAATGCATTTTTTGTGCATCTTACATCTCTGTCACATGCCTCAATAATCATCGCGCATGCAATAGCGCATGCGCTAAACAAGATCGCCAGAAGTGCAAATCGCTCGCATACGCTGATTCCTCACCGGTGTGTTCGCGTACAACATTTCGTGCGTTTTAAAAAACAAAATATCGGATGACAACTAACCTAACATAACCAAGATGCGTCAAATATGAACAAGCTGCATGCGTCAGGCGCTCAGATATAAATGATAAGCTGCATGCGTCTTATTGCACAACGAATTACGAACTGAAAGTTGAAATGAAATGAACATGAAAGAGGTATTGAAGCCGCATTGATGCGGACATAACTATGGTTTTACTACCTATCAGTTATTTTAGTAAAAGTTTTCTTTGAAAAGAGTAGCAAACGAGCATGCAAACCACCTGATGTTAAGTAGTCGCAGCGCATAGACATCAACACATTCAACTACAAACACAACCAAAATTCTACATACATTGCTACTCCTAAGGACTAAGATGATCGCTTTAAAGTGTAGCCACCAACGTCACCTCTCCAACCGAAACACAAGTAATTTTTACAG
The DNA here is from genome assembly GCA_018251015.1 of Phocides pigmalion okeechobee. Taxonomy (NCBI): domain Eukaryota; kingdom Metazoa; phylum Arthropoda; class Insecta; order Lepidoptera; family Hesperiidae; genus Phocides; species Phocides pigmalion. Next base: position 6,430 of record DWON01010859.1, read on the forward strand.
CGGATTATGAGGCCGGCGATGGTACCTCCCGGGTCGAACTATAGTCTTTCTACCTTCAGAATGCCTTTTAATACATGCGTGGATATTTTGTAACGAACGTAAACGAGACAACTGTTTAGAATCATTCGAAAGTCATTGACAGATTCTTATCAAACATTTGAATGAATTCGAAACGTTATCAGAAACATATCAGTTGATCAATAAGTATGCGATTATGTAGTAATTTGATTATTTCTATTTTCGTACAGAATGACAGCGAATTTCCGGCTTAAGCCGATAACAGGCGAAATATATAGAAAAATAATGAATAACGTTATATGTATATCGTGATATAAATTATAGAGATAATATTGTGTTTATAGGTTTATCGGAATGAAAAGATATATATGACATGATATTTAAAATTTATTAGATAACCGATATCGAAATATGATGTATTATTGATAATAACGATTGAGGTAAAGTGTACAATGTAGGTAAATAAGCATAACTCATTTTTATGATGTTCAAGTTCCACTTTCACTCCACCTTATTAGTGATTTTGACAAGAGATAGCAATGTTTGACCGGGGAGATACTATCATCTCCCACACAATCCGTCGTCAAAAAACTTTTGTTTTAGTTGGAGAGGTGCGGTTGCCCGCTCCACTTACAAGGCGACTGTTTTAAACCCCAGGCTCACCAACTGCATACGTAAGAAGAAAATTTAGTCCTATTTTAGGAAGTTGTGGATGTCTATAGGTTTCAATGACAATACATCATCCGGTGATCTGCGTGCTCGTTTGCTACTCTTCTCACATAAAATAATATGTACGCCTGTAAAAAAAAATTCATGGAATAAGAAACACCCATAACTATGATAAGATAGAGCAGTATAAGATAAAATAGTATAGGATAGGATAAAACAGGATAGGATCGGATAGGAGAACGGATAATTTTCAAATAGAATAGGATAGGATAGGATAGGATAGGATAGGATTGTAAGTTCTTAATTCAAATCCGTCCTTAAATATCCTAAATTCTTATTTCAAAAATGTTCATTGAAATAATGTAAATTCAATTCTTTGTTTCAGAGAAGAGCTTGCAATGAAGATAGGCTTAACTGAAGCAAGGATACAGGTATTTACTAACTTACGTATTTTTATGTACAAAATCTTTATATATATAATTCTTCTGTGCGTGTGTATGCCACTGAACTCTTCCTAATAGGCTGGACAGATTTTAATGAAATTCTTTGTGTATTTTCATGTGGATCCGAGAATGGTTTAGATTCTTGATAAGCTAGTTTATATATAAGCCGATTTACAAAGTTAAGCAACGTTATGCGCGATCGAAAATTGGATGGGTGACAGCTGGTACTCAAATCTCATGCACATTACTTAATCGGAGGGAACGTTAGGCTATGATTGCGGATGTTATTGTTGGAGAGCAATAAAAATACGCCAGAGGCTTTCAGTGTGGTTTTAAAGTTCCCAAATAATAGTCATAAAATACCAGAACATATCACAAATCTATCAAAAAAGAAATTTAAATTAGTTATTAATAACTTGTTTAGTTATTAATAAATTAGTTATTAGTATGCTTGTTTAAACATGCATTGTGTGGAAAGGCGTATTATAAAACCAATGATTATTTAAATGATAAACCCATTTAAAGATGAAAAAGATGTGTGTTTTAGAGTTTCTTTCGCCCACTCTTGTCCAAAACGAAACACCCTACGAGTCGGTGGTAGTTTATTGACGTTCAAAAAGAGGTCTGTAAATAATCTACTTTGAATAAAAAAAAATGATTTTGATTTTTTATATTGATTGCAAAGCGGATTTTGAGTACGTTACCGGTCAATATACCTTTCCGGTCAATACTTCAGTACTACAGTAACAACACTTACCTAATCGCCCTAATAAATTTAAAGCCACAATGACTTTTTGCTATAATTGCAAAGGGTCTAACACCAATAATAACATGCATCAGTTAACTGCAATGTAAGTCTATAAAAGGGAAGTAAATCGTATCCACAATCATTGTTGTACGTAATTCTCTTCAATTACTGTTTATACAGAGGCAAGATTTATGAATAGGTTTGAATTATTAATTACATAATGTATCATACGTACTTGTTAATTCTAGATAGTGTGCAGCAAAAACCAGCAAATATCTGACTAGCTTGCTGCAACAATGCTTGTTTGCTATTTCTATTTCTTGAAATAATAAAAAAATGTTCCAATACTTACGTAATCATGCAAGATTTTATATTTTAATGCAATTCATAAAAATATATGCCTGTTTTTTTTTGCAAAATTGCGATGCCGATTGCCGAGGCGACCATCTTAGTCCTGATAAATAACAATGTATCGATGTACGATTTCAATGTCCGTGGGCTGCAACGACCATTTAGCATAAATTGGACAATTTAACTCGTGGCGGTCGTCTACAGTTCGGTTTGCACTCTCTTTCCTGCTACAGACGTGCAAGATGTGGAACGACCTTCCTCCCGAGGTATTCCTTAAACGCTATGATATACGGCTCTTCGAGAACGGAGTAAAAAGAGCTCTCCTTCAAAGCCGATGATGCATTGGCGACTCCTCTTGTTGCAAATGTTCATAGGCGACGGTGACTGTTTTCTATCAGGTGGGCCGTCTGCCTTTTCGTCAGGCTAAAGTATAAAAAATAATTGAACTGAATAATTGACTCTTCGGTCGAACCGCATAGGTTCTATCACCTTGCAAACTTAAAAAAACACTGAACAAACAAGCAATAAAAGAAAGTACATTTAAATTCAACGTGCTATCTATTTTGAGATAAATAACTGAATTAAACAAAGTTAAACTATTTTTCTATATTCCTTCATAATTTTAATTCCAATATACATTACTAGATGGCGTTGATCTATATTAATTAATTATACGTTACGTCGACGCGCTAATGCGTCCAACACTAATAATAAACTGACCTATTTTGATAAAATCAAAAATAATTCTAAAACTCAAAACCCTTAGCTGATCCACAGCCGACCTTTAGCTAATTATACTAGTTCCAGCTTATTACAAGCAAATTACTTCACATAAAGGTCAAAACACATTCACAACATTTTTAAACGACTAAATTACCAATAATGCCCTGTGCACTTTAAAGTATCTGTTTCGTACAATACGATAACACAGTAAACCTTTAATCAGTTCACTCTGAGCGAAATGACACGTTTTCGCCACGGAATATGCCTTTGATCCATTTGGAGTAGGCAGTAGTGACTTATGATTTTAAACTAACATTATCGCGGTATTTATACAATTTACTACGAGCAACCAGGCCGAGCTTCGCTCGGATAATAGAATTTATATTTACTTACATTATTTTTCTTTCATACATGTATCAAATCATTACCTTGTTGCAAAAACTATTAGAAACATCTGTTTCGTAAAACGACAGAATGATTATATTAAATTTAAGTATTTAATTTCTCGTCCAATTTTCAAAAAACTTAATTCATTATGCACCACAACCTTCCCCAGGAAACACTCTATTAGTTGTTGAAAACTGTGAGAAAATTCGACCAGTACTTTTAAGTTTATTATGGACAAACAGACGCGACGGGGGACATGTTTTATAATATGTACCGGGTGATATGAGATGTACGGGTACTCGTTAATCGTTACATGCTAATTATGAGTACCCGGTTCATACCAAAATGTACAAATACCGTAATAAAATTACTTAAATAGCGTATACAAATGTTTACTATTACATAAAATTGAAATTTTGCCAATTGTTTATTTAATTGAGTTTTCTTAACGTGAAATTTTTTTACATAATTATTGTATTGTCTCAGTAAAGACCAAACATAATTATATTTAAGATATCCATCTCTTTAAGCGACATTTTCGTATTAAACTACAGTTTATAGCAATCACTTAGTTCTTTTAGTAAAAAAAAAATAAAAAACCAACTAAAAATGTATAAATAAGAAAAAAATGCGATGTAAAAAAGAGTGGGGTGCTTGTTCAGTGATCTATTGATACCATGCACCCCACATGCAAAAGATTTTTTTAGTATTATTTATTTTTCATTTTCGTATTATTGCATTGTCATCCCTC
>DWON01010860.1:0-10518 GCA_018251015.1 Phocides pigmalion okeechobee
AATAAATATTTCTTTTCATATTAATTGTGTATTTGACCAAAAGTTTTAGGATGTTGTTTTTGGAAAAATTAAAATTTTAACATTTTTATTGTACAAACAATTAATCCCACGTATGATCGACGCCGCTGGTGATAAGAGGGCTGATTCATATCTCGCGCAGAGAATAACGATTCGCATGGGCACGGACTCTATTTAGATAGTTTAGCTTAGTCTTTTATCATAATTCGATTTAAATTTTATACATTAAAGCATGCAATTGATAAATATTTGCAATGTATGGTCGTAAATTCGTCTATTTATCTAAATATTTGATTAATGGCATCCACGACGATGGGAATATAAATAGAAATGTACATTTAATGGTAAAAGCGTTCATTTTTATTACTCCCGTTACCAAAAACCGTATTGTGTACCAACAATTCTTATACCAAATTCTTTACATCCGCAAGATTAATATTAATAAAGGAATTTATAACGAAACCGTAAAAGCCTCTATTAATATCGCAGGCTGTTGACTCGCTTCCGTATCTTGAACATTTTTAGAACGCTCCATTTGGCTGGGCGCTCTCCGGCGAGCGACTCTTTTCAACTACTCACAGCATCTGACCTGCGTAGAGTCAACAAGAAAATTTATTTACAAAATTAAATGTATTATAATATTTATAAGTAGAAGTGTATTAGAATAATTGTGTATGCATCATTGAGATGACTTTGTATATGCTTTGGAACTGATATAAAATGTTTTTTGAACTCATTAGAAAAGTATAAAATTCTAAAAATACTGTGCTGACTGTACAGAAGTGTAAACGTTTAATCGTTTAAAAATGTATGTTGCATGTTAGGTTGTTGTTATGCATTTAAATTTTCATATATATATATATTCGTTACATACATGAGTAATATTTATATACAAATACAATATGTATTTGACGATCAACGTTAACGAATTATTTTGATCACTTCTAAGTAAAAAATATATGTAGTTTTGGACAAATTAATAAAAAAGATTCAATATATTTAACACGATAGCTTTATAGATCTTTATTCTCAAATAAGACAAGTCACACGATAATCTGTCAACACTGTCTGTTAACACGATAGTCTGTCATTTATTTTATAACATTAGTCAATTAAACAATCGGTCATTTCATAAATTTTTACATTAACAGCAAATACCATTTTATGCGCCAGCGCCAAGCGCCAGAAAAATGAAGAACTGCATGGTTTTTTTCTCTATTTTTCCTATTTTAATGCATAATGATTTTCTGCAGTTGCATCATAAATGCTATAGTTTCGCTTGTAAACTTATATATACGTATAATTGAATCAAACCAATATATCAATATAGAGCAACGCTTACAGTAAAAGGGTGACATTTTTAGAAACAAATATTTGTTAAAGTTTTTGCGGATCCCTCGCATGTTGTTAATATACGTGTAAACAGTATTTTGTATAAATAAAATGTATTATGCTTTGAAAATGTATAAATACGAATCAGTAAACAATTTACGTAAGGATCATTCTATTTTGATCGGTTATTTTACCTTTTCCTTGTATTATGAGTAGACAATACAGTACGCGACAAACAATAAAAGAATTTACATTTCTTCCCGGTATTATTTCTTCAAAATAACAAGGTCTCACGAACAGGAAAAGTTCAAATTGAGCTATTATTCGTTAACTCAATATTTCGTTGCCAGTGCATAACGATTGCAGGCGAAATAAAAACTTGATTTCAATTTCGGCTCGGAACACGAAACTTCCTAAGTCGTGTCGTCTAATCCTGTTATCGGAAATATCTCGAAATCCTGTGGAGAATACAAAACCCGGAAAATCAATTCGTAACATAAGTACATGTATCTTCGTAGCTCGTAGACTGCTACGCTAGCGTAACCGCCGGCACGTAGCCATCTCCGTGCTATGTGCGAATTGTTCCACGAGTATATATTAATTGGATGTCTGGCCCTATGCCGTAGCAATTATGATGCAAATAGTCAAACGGTGTTCGAACACTCTGTCATCATTATACCTGAAACGTTGTTTAATTACTTTTCGATGAACAAATGAGGCATAAATTAATCTAGATAGTCTCTAGTTTCAACAAAATGTAATTAAAGCCGTACTTTTAATAAATAAATACAAAATAAATCGGTACGAGTTATAAAAATAATTGATTCGTTTTTTACTTGACTTTTACTGAACACTCTACTTTTATTGTAGAGCGAAATAATCCCACATCATTACAGTATTCAGTTACTTTTGTATGGAGAGGCACTGTTTCAAAAAATATGAACATGCATTTGCTAACAACCCGCTCATTGCGGCAGAAGGAGTCGGAATTCATTTTGATCATTGAAAAAAACCTCATTTCATCGTCGCGTTTCTTTTTTTGCCATCCGAGCGGGCCGGGAAGCATATCAAAGTACCAGGGCGGCATAGGCCGGCGGCGGCGGGCGTTGCGGTGCGGCGCATTGCAGGCGGGTGAACGGCCGCGCATCGATCGCCCCCACCCCGCGCTACGGCACACCTCACCCCGGCTTGCGTAAGCCCCCTCCCGCTTATGTAACCGGTGACGTGGCCTGTGATTTCTTCCGGGCACGAATTTTAGTTGCATTTTCATACTGGCGTTGGCGCGTTTTTCCGAATGCTAGACTGAGGAAGGTGAATGCTCTGATGGGGTTGACTAACCAACCTATTCAACATACTTTGAGTATTATATTGCATATAAAAAACAATTGTTACAATGACCTCAAACCAGCAAGCAATTAACTCAGACTACATCGCTCATCCGCTTTTTAATTACAATGGTTCACCCTACTTCTCTAGTATATTCCACAGTGCCATAACTAATACGCTGATACTAAGCCTCTCGTAATTTATGTACTCCGGATAGAAAATAGTCTGCTAGACCTGCCTAATAAATGTCTATGCTAATTTGATGGTGGGTATCCCGCAAAATAACGCCAACAGGTTGACTTGACAAACAGCCTTTATGATTTCTAAACGTGTCACTGCATTCCCATTAATTAATATGCAGCGATAGCATAGAATTATTGCAGATACTTTCAAATTCAAATTCTAGAATTCTCTATGCACTGTGTTCTGAAATGTGTGTTAAGAGTGCACAGATTGCGCTCACAGGTAAGATGCTCCAACTCAAGTTTTCCTAAAGTTAATACCGAGTCTGTGACCTACTGATGCACAATTACGTTTTTATTTAGAATGACTTATATCTGTTTTATATAGAATTACTTATATCTTACTAACCAGTGTAACGAAGATGGATCTCAAGCACCTTTGCTACTTCTACTATACACGTGAGACCTTGGTTTTAATCAGCAATTTTGCAAATACTGATTACATCGAACTGATGTCTGGAAAACACACATTAGAAGAATACCTGGTTTTCCTATTTCCAATTTAAAATGTATATCCTGTACTTAATTGAAAATGATTTCACCATGTTAAAAACTGAAATGTTAATAACATTTGTTTAACAATCATTTGTCGGTAACATATTTTAACAGATTTTACTATTCGTGTCTATTTTTTATGTATTTATTTATTCAAGTACAATATTTTATTAAAATTGCAACAATTTTTGAATTCAGACAACGAAATAATAAAAAATAAATAAGTACTTAACGTAAATAAAAACGTACGTATTAAATTACGATATCAAAGAGGTTTTAATTAGATCTTCAATAATTAAACGACGAATTACTAATATCTCTCATAAAAGACTGATCTATTGGACACCAACTTAGTTAATGTGGGTAATCCGGCACTCAAAGCTGCCACTTAATGATCCTCAACCCGTTATTGCGTTACTCACCGCGGTCTTCGACCCTCTGACCTGAGTTGATAACCCTTACACTGTTTCCACTCATTAGACACGTTTGTACTATCAGGTTACATTTTACAAGAACTACTAACTTACTTTCATAAACGTATGTACGATATCGGGGTGAATGACTTGATGCTAGACATACTTGTGTTATATATCTGATCGCTATGTAAAAGCATTTACCGTGAGTAGGGTAGGTCCAGTATAACCCACCACGATGCATCCCAGTGGATATTGGTATAGTACGTAACATACAGATTATTGTAAAGATATTTTATTTTATGTATTTGACACATCACGTCGACCCTGTTACTGGGAAATATTCATTAATTAAAAAATGAGAAGTAATTTGACACTATTGATATGAATATAAATACCAATCCTGCACTTATTACCTATGCTATGGATCCCCATAGATACCTTGAAAGTATCGGAACAAATATCCAAATTTATCTTTTTTATATGAAAAGGGTTGCAAACGCTAATAGGTAGGCGCTACAGTGCATAGACATCCACATAGAAAATCAAACAGGACTGAATTCTTCCAAGCTACGTAGATGCATTGCGATTTTAGACTAAATTGGTTCATCATTTCTAGCTCGAATGAATCTAGAAATCTCAGAAATATGATGACAATTTCATCCCATGGATAATTAGAGTTTTAAACAACTTTCAATAAAAAGCTAAGAGCAACGATAATGTTAACAAGCCTTAATATGCTAACTCGGTCTGTGCAAAGAATCTACACTGTTTCATCTTATACCCGCAAAAAGTATCTCTATTTCAGATGCAAGTAAGAGTATTGTGCATTGCAGCATGTTTGGCAGAGTGCTGTGTTCTGGCGTCTGTAGCAGTTTCATATAAACCGTGGTTTCCCGGTCGGAGAAGAATTATTAATGTATTCAAACAGCTCTCCGTGCCTATTAGGATAAAGCTAGAGTTAGTGAGGTGTAAGCTTTTAAAAAACTCATTTATTAACGACTCATTACTGAGATGAGTTGAAATAATTTTATTTGTGTTAGCTAAAAGTCTCTTTGGATTTATCCCACGTGAGGTGACAAACAAAGGAGAAAATCTAAACTAAAACTTATATAACTACTACGTAATATTTACATTTAATATAACGAATGTATTTTGGGATAAAATATAAAAATTATATCATTCATTGATTATAAACTAATATATCTAGAATACAATGCGTTGCGTTGTTTTTTATTTTTTATCATGAAAGAGTAAGAAACGGGCATGCAGGCCACATGATTTTAAGTGGTCACTGCAGCCCATGGACAACCACGTCCAATCTCAAGTAGAACAGAAGTTCTATTTAAGGATAGACGCGGATGCGTTTCTACTCTTGAGGTCTAAGATGGTCGCCTCCAATAATGTGTATCCGACAACCACACCTCCCCAACCGAAACACAAGACATGAAGAACATGTTGCTTTACGGCGGGTTATGAGAGTGGCGGTGGTACCGCCCCGGGCGAGCTCTAACGGCTCTACCACCTTTAAAAGTGTTCAGGTTGTATTTTGGCAAGGTAACAGTAAACCTACCTACCATACCTGTATATAACACACGAATACAACCCTACAATAACACTAGCAATGTACTTTGCTTTATGAAAAAAACAAGTGACCTAATAAGTAGACAATGCATGCATATGGGTGGCTGGTATATAAAATTAAAACAATAGGAAGCTACGAGCTACGGCGTAGCTCCGTAGTGAGGTTACGGCGTAGCCCGGGCGCGGTCGGCGACCCCTGGCCGTGAACGGGGGTGCGCCGGGCGAGCCCGCGTCGACGCACACCAGCGCGCCGTTCTTCATATTATAACGACAAACACAAGCGTACACCGCGCCCCTAGATTATACAGGCTGTTCTAGGAAATAGTTTACCGTGATCGTAAATAAATCATTATTCAGTAAGTCATTTTGTAAAATAATATATTAAAATTAAATTAGGCTATTTATGAGAATTTTTCTTTGAATTATAAGAAAATTTCACTTTTTATTAATTAATTCAATTCTCTTAAGTCATTAGCTAATACTTACTGAGTACATACTTTTTTTAAGATAAACTGCGGAAATATACAAAATATACTCATTTCTATTGAAACAATTTTCAATAGAGAAAACCCACATCGCCATATTTAATATTCATATAGAAATAAATAGTCATATACAACGAAATGCTGAATAAAAACCGAGCTGAAAATTAATATCACTTATCAAGCATAAACTCACGCAACCTGTATATTCATTACTCAGCCCAATCACGCACACAGCGTGACACAGACGTGCACACGCGCGCAGACGCCCAGTTCTCTTCAAAGCGAGTGGCGCGCGCCCGCCACACCCCCGTGACCGTACCTACAAGGCGGCACTCACACTGCCGCATAATCCTAGAAAACCCCGACATTTGTGTGCGTCACAGACGTGTATCTATGCGCGCCTTGCAAAGGTGTGCGTGGATCGAAAATGTATGTTAATGTCAAACTTCCGCGTTCTGTATTCGTGTCACGCTCACCAGTAAATCTGTGTATGTGTGTGTGCGTCGAGGTGTTCGAAGGTGTGCGCGCAGGGTGCATCGACTCTGTTTCCGGTTCCGCTGAGTACAACGGCCTCAGGCTTGATTTATGTTCGTTCGTTTGAAGGTTTGCGTGTTATTGTGACGTTTGAGCCGGATTTATATGTAAAACTTTTAACTTATTTCATTGTATTGTTGTAATAAGGGATTTCATTACTTAGGGGAGTAATTCAGTTTCCGTCGCCGTGAATAGAAGCCGCTTAATGATGATTATTCTGTCGCTAAATGTTTGTAAGCGACATGACATATTCGTTTTTAGGAATAATACATTACCCGGGATTGCCGCCTACTACTTACTTTTTAGTATTCGTTTTCTTCATTATTTACAAAAAAAAGTCTTCCTATAATTTGTCCCCTTCCTTTCTAATCATATCCTTTAAAATTAACCATGAATAAAGATTTCCGATTCCAAAAATCTTGTATATGTAAATAGCCAAGACTTTGTTGTCTTTTAACTTTAAACATTTCGAATACTTTCTTTTATAATGTTTTTGTCCTTAGTTCTCTCTCTGTAGGCGCAGTACTGCCGCCATTTTCACTGCAGGCTGTCGGCAATTCAGCCACGCTCTATATTTATTACACATTTGTTTTATGTTATTTTTACAAGGTGGGAGAACTATAATTCGACCGGGGAGGTACTATCGTCGCCCTCATAGTTTAGCTTTGTAAAGCTTCATTCCTTTCCTTAAAGCATTACTTGTGTTTCGGTTGGAGAGGCGCGGCATTTTGAAGCGAGGCGAACATCTTAGTCCTCAGGAGTAGCAACGTAACTACGTTCAAGCTCTGATAGGATATATTATATATCAGATAGGTCATATTTATGGTTGTACGTGGATTTCTATGGGCTGCGACTACTTACCATCAAGTGGTTTGCATGCTCGTTTGCTCTTCTCACATAAAAATGTAACCTGAGGTCTCTTAAAGAATATAATTAGTTTAATTACAATAATTATACCATATATATTATTTTCTTAGACCAACGACGTGGGTAAGCCAGGTAAGACCTGGCTTACGTAGCTGCATTATTAATGTAGAAGCAATTATGCGATCTGCTCGGAATCTGGATAATATTAGTATACGTGTAGGTATGTTAACAAAGCGATCACGGACTTGGCTCCCGCGTAAATTTATCTAACACTGCAATGCGTTAACCTACACAGTGACGATTGTAGCCAGTTTTCGGGAAATACAGTCAGACTTGTATAGTGCCTTATATAAAATACTAGCGACCCGACCCAGGTTCGCTAATGTAGTAGTTCATATTTACTTATATTATTTATCTTTCATACATGCATCCAATCATTACCTAGCTGTAAAACCTAACTTAGAAACATCTGTTTCGAACGACAACTGAATTATTATTTTGAATTTAACTATTTAATTTTTCCCTCAGATAAAAAAAAACTTAAGTTATTATACAAGAAAACCTTCATCATCAGAACTTCTTGAGTTTATCATGTACAGGCAGACGGGCACTTTTTAGTTATAACTTTGACTAGATCTAAAACTAGAGGAAAATCTGCAACATAAAGAAGAGTAAGGTGACTGAAAGACCTAGAGGTCAACCCAAAGCCGAGACCGCTAACCCTAGGATCTTAAATCCGTTCATTGTACGTAAATTTCCTCTTGGTGATGTAACACAAGATTAAGTTAGTTTCTCAAAGTAGATCGGCTCTATAAAGTGAATTTGTATTACAGATTAAGGAGTGTCCCGTCATGTCGTGTCATTTGTGTGCGTGTGCGTGTGTATGTGTATGTGTGCTACTGCATTTTTTATATTAAATATAATCAAATTATTTCATTTTATTCATTTATTTTGCGAAATTTTAAGAAATTATACGATTTAGAACTAATACCATCGCGTAATTTATACATACATTTTACTATTAAAGGGTAAAAAGCGTTGATCGTGGTACCCGTTATATAGTAAAATGTATTTATTTATTTAAATATTTTATTAGGTTACCAATATATTGTACACTGTTACATTTCAAAACATAGTTATACAAATATTTGCTATTTAAGCGCCAAGATGAGATAAAAGTGAAGACAATTTAGTTTTTTGGACATTTGTATTGGACAAATTAAGTTTTTAACATCTATAATTAGCATGATTCGCTTCCTTTTAAGCATAAGAACAATTCCCGTATGGAAGATAATTCCGTCAGAACATAAGTAAGCATAATTGAATACGTCTTCGTTAACGCAAAGTAACATATTACGTGCGAGGTGTTCGTGAAATTACACCGTATCAATCTCTTTGCCGTCGTGTCACTAAATTGTTCCTCTGTATTATGCCACGAATAATACTCACTGTAACGTTTTGGCTATATAATAATGTTGTTAAAATGTGCAATGAAATCTTTTTTTACTTGTTTAATTAAGGAAACGTCTAGTATAAGTACTTGCAGTGTATTGGAAATGCCTTTTTATGTGAGTAGCAAACGAACATGCAAACCACCTGATGTTTAGCAGTCGCAGCCCATAGCCATCCACGTACAACCATAAACATGACTGCAATCGTATCTGAGCTTGATCGTAGGTACGTTGCTACTTCTGAGGAGTAGGATGGTCGCCTCGCTTCAAAGTATAACCGGCAACCGCACCTCTCCAATCGAAATACAAGGCAATGGGGTTAATATAGAATTTGAAAGTTGTACCAGAAATGTATTTTGGACGGGGGGAGTATATCCACCGCCCTCATATTCCCCCGTGAAACCACTCTTGTTTAGATTGGAAAGATCCGGTTGCTACATTTATATACAGTTCGACCGATACCGTCCAAGTACTCATAATCGACCGTGAAGTAACTTATTTTTTCGGTCGGAGATGTACGATTTTAGGCAACTTACAGGCGACGCTACCATCTCAGGTTTCAGGAGTAGCAACACGTCTATATACACTCTCCGTAAGGTACGTGCTATGTCCGGGGGCTACAGCGACTACTTAACATCAGCTTTTCTACCATCTCATTTGTTACTCATCCTACATAAAGAAAATATGGAAGGTTTGTATATTTATCTTAAATATAGACATATATTTATTAAATATTTTATTATTAGAATCCAATGTTTTCGTTTATCAATAATATCTGCAATCAAAAATCGGCAACAGATGTCACTCATATCTATTGTATAATATTATTTGGATTTTATTTTTAAATTTAAACAGATACTGCAAACAGGCAAGAACATATTTTAAAATTCATAAGGGCCAATAAAAAGTTAATTATATCTATATCCCTAGTTAAAAATGAGAAATATTGATGGTATAGCGATTAAAATTTTGTTATCGTTATGAAAAAGAAAAAAGCAGATAAAATAGAATGCGCAAAAATGAAAACACACAGAGCGCAATTTTCCGCATAGCGCAGTCCAGTGTTGCTTCAACAGAGCTCTACCTTTTATAAATGCAAATTCGGTAATCCGACTGCCGACAGGACAGGTTTTTAAGAGCATGACAATCCACCGTATATATTTACATTCTCTGTAACGCTCCTTGTGATTCTGAAATTTTGAAATGCAGCTCGTTCATACGCAAGTAAATAAATGTACGTAATTCCTAAAATAGGACCCTCAGTAAGCCCCAACACTTTTATTGCACCATTTTTATCATTATTATGTATTTTGTTTTTTTTTGCAAGATTTTAAAACTGTATGGTTTGAACCGAGAGATACCGCCACACCCATTTCTAGCACGAATCAATTACGTTTTTATAGAAAGGTGTGGTTTTCCGCTCACTTATAAATGAGTCAACCATCTTAGTTTTCAGGAAATTATGGTCTATGATGGATCTCAACTGGGATTCTTGTTCTATATGGAGTTGTAAGAGGTGTCCATCCGCAACTGTGACCACTGACCTTTGGACACCATGCTACTTCCATTTAACAAAAACAAATCATAACTCCGCTCTACGGTAGTGGCATCCCGACTCTCAATCAAATTTTATTTCCGACCAAGCACATATAAGATTTCTAATGTTTATTAAGTATTCATCTAAGGGTACACTGTTTTTTTATTGTGATAGAGTAAGAAACGGGCATGCAGGCCACCTGATGTTAAGTGGTCACTGCAGCCCATGGACAAC
>DWON01010861.1:0-10516 GCA_018251015.1 Phocides pigmalion okeechobee
ACGTGCCTTGACCTAGGTCGCGGCCAAATTTGCGGACATTGGGTGCGCCCTGATTGAGATATCCGACCTGGTAACCCGATTGAGTTATCAGGGTTAACGTGTACAGTTAACCGACCCTTTATATAATTAATGGTCGTTAACTTAATATTGCTGTTCTACTTCTGAACATAGGTCATGTAAGCTGGTAATTTTACACTACTTTGAAAACATCATAGATCATCAGAGAGCATCTGGTAGCCTGTAGCTTCGGCCTGAGACAGTCCTTAATTATCACACGAAGATCAATATTGATGTATTCTCGAATAATCATTGTTATATAACTTATAGGTTCACGAGATATCGATAAATATCAAAGATAAAAGCATGTTTTTTCACTAGTGGACTGAAAATTGTGTTCATAAAACAATTATTTATTCTTCGTATGACAGGAATGTTTTCTACGCCTAATATACGACTGCTGTCAACGGAATTTTGAATATTCATTCCGTGAAAGGGTAATTTCTTTACCAAGAGCAGTCCGAGGTGGGTATCCCTTTGCGCTTCCTTGGTGTTGGGACCGCGGAGAGTGAGACACAAGACGACGGTTGTCCGACGAGTCAGCCTCGCCACAGGCGGTGTCTGCGGCTGCGGCCGCGTCGGGCGGTCGGGAGGTGGGGTTCCTACAGCCGTGTTGTGTAGGCGATGCAGCCGAAGGAACGGCAGAGGATGGACACCCGTGTTGGGGTTTTCCGACGCAAAAAAAGTGGTTACCCATTGTTAAGTTAAAAGGCACACAATGATTCTTCCGCTGTATTCAATTGCCGCTGCCGTCTGCCAGTTGGTTTGACCAGCCACCGGCGTTGTGGTACAGCCCGTGAATCCAAGCGACGCGTTGGTGTCCGGTTCCAATGGCCTGTGTTTACATTTCATAGACGCTACATAAATTCTAAGAAAGGTATAAAAATCATATACCTATTGGTCGACATCAAAACTGTTATATCAAAATAAATTATTAAAAAAAAGTTATGAAGATTGCATTGCGCTTTATATTATAAGAAATCGATGCGATGTGCGTACGCACATACATTCTGTCATTGATTTTTATTTATATACATTTCTAAATGTCCAGAGAAACGGACCGGTAACAGCCACTTCCATGTATGTATAATTATTATATGCCTCGTCGGATAAAAGTTCAGAATTATTCAATATCATTTTAAAAGTAAATTATTTACGTTTTTTCGACCTCCAATGGAACGTTGAAAGTAGCTTTGAATTCCATTAGTATAATGAAAATACACTAATGGAATAGAATTTATTTGAGATTGTAATAAGGGATAAATACATAGAATAACAAAATTCTAAAAAATCCTGTTAAGTAAAGTAAAAAAAACATTTCGAAAATATTCAAACCTGCAGGAAATTTATGCGTTTTAACAAAGTTTTGGTGCTGACATTCCTGGATAAATAAAGATTTTTTTATGAAATACCAGTTATGATAAGCAAGTAAAACAACACAGAGCTTATCACCTACACAGAAAAATCTGAAGTCAACCACAGACAAGGTTCTACTACAAACAGGGACTAAAAGTTCACGGAAAAATGGAAACGCTAGAAATGGGTGTAGTGGTCATAACACATAACCGTAAGATTCTAGCGATAGATAGTAGAACAGTTGTTCGAACTGAAAGTTACCACGGTCGCTCTCATGACCAAACCACAAATCAATTCTTGTATTTCGGGTGGAGAGGATTGTTTTCCAGCTAAATAAACGCGACGACTACAATAGCCCCCAGGATTAGTTACGCACTTACGGTCTGGGACAACTTCATTCCTCTTTTAGAGAGAAACTGGATATTCATGGGCTGTAGCGACTGTCAGTTTAATTATCAACAGATAGCCTACGAAATACTTTGCTACCCTTGAAATATATAGAAAAAAAAAACTTTTAAATCAATTATTGGGATACTGCGAAATGCATAAGCAGTATAATGAACATGCGAGTTTACGTAGTCACATTCACGTCTGTACCTAATTTATTAAATTTATCATTTTTAATATAGTCGCGGAAGTGTGGTAGAGCGTTCTCGCAGTGGGGACACAACCTCTCCGTGAGCCTTGTGCCGGAAGGTACTCGATCCTGGATCTTCTAACGTAAAAAATGTTTTAACCTACCGTTAAAACTATATCTATATACAGATATAGTGTTAATGTATCAGCTCGAAAAACACAGGCAAGAAATGGTTAAAGTTGATAACTTCATCTCGTAATAACCACAATATTTCATTGAAAACCAAGCTATTATTCATCGCATCGGACTGTTACAGACGCTATTTATAAATGCAGTATCGAAACAAGGTTGTTCTGTAATATGGGTCACAAATATTTTCATGGCAACAATAGAGAACTGATGCATACCCGGTGGTATTAAGAATATGAAAAATAGATCCTTGCATAAATTTTAACATGGTCAGGAAAACAACTACTTGTTTTTAATTGGATACCTGTGGCTACATTTACCAGCAAGTCTTTCGCTTATAATCAGCTGTGGCAACACATGTACCTATGTATAACGGACGAGACTGTCCTATTTAAGATTGGATGTAGACATCGTTGCTGCATCAAACGTTAAACACAGTCCATAGTAAAGACGGACCAATTCACGACTATTTCTACTTCTATGACCTTTAAATTAGTTTCAATTTTGTATTAGATTTTTGGTAAATTTGACAAGCTGTTCATCATGTGTCCAGTCAATCGGTCCTTTCCATTTGCCCCTAAGTATCATCTCTAGTTTCTTTGCCTTCAATAGCTCAATAGAGTACTTGAACGAGATTCTCCAGGCTCATCCAACTTTTTCAATACATTCTGACGAACCAATTCAGGCAAACACATTCTAGGTTACCTCATCTCAAACAAACACGATTGCATTGCAATAAATAAGTCTTTTTATTGTTAAAGTAGATATTCGTATGGAATTTTTGATATTATGCACTTCAATTGAAATTAATAATCAGAATATATCATTAAAAACAAACATAATTAAAAATCATTTTGCAAATAAAAAATATTTAATCGATTTTAGTAATATGAAGTATAAACAACAGCGCAATACATGGGAGATGTTGCCTGTACCCTATTTTTTTCTTTTATAAAAGGTAAATAAGAATGCATTGCTATAGTGACCATTAGCGTTTAGCGTTATTACTTGTAGGAGTTTAATATTCAGAATACTTTGAGTGCGGTGGCATTGTCAATATTAAGGTAAAGCCTTACGTTCTTATGCGTAGCATTGCATTTGTCACAGATTTTGAACTGGTGTTTGGTTCTTATGGAATTTATTATACAAGCGGCATCGATCATTGCATGTTAGGTGGGCTGCAAGCTTAATACACTGTTCTATAACAAAAAGGAAATATGTATAATCTAAACATGAATAGACACAATATACGTAATATTAGTATATCCACATATGTAAATTTTATATAGTGGAAGTTGTAAATTTTAGAGTAGTAAATATATTACGTATAATCTGTAATCTACCTGTTATTGAGAAATAAGATATCTTAAACTGTTTTTTTGTTTATACAGCAATTTTTATGTACCAGTCAAATGTTTATAATAATCTGTACATTAAAAAAGTTCAACCTGAAAGACGTGAAATTATAATGCATACACAACGATCATGAAAGCAAATCAATTAGATTTGTGCACATTTCATTGGATCTATTTATAATAGAATAAGAACCTTTGGCACATTGGTATAAGACTGAATTTCTTGCAGCAAAAGTAGTTATTTGGTTTGCTTATTAAATCGTGTATGGAGCTGGGCTTCCACTTGTGTTCCGGAATTATCTCGACCTTCGCCGGTATTGGCATCGCGAGATTTACGCACTGACTGAAAGCAATAACTTCCTTCCTTTGTTTTTGAATTAACACTTATAATCGTAATTCTTGTGTATCCAGATTTCTTTGTAGTTTCACAGGTGTTCTTTTATGTTCTTTGCTATTTAAATAAACCAGTTGAATGATTTGAAGCTAGTTTTAATAAATGTATGCCAACCATTCTTTTAGATATATGTATACAAGTTATAGAATACAGAAGAGGTTGTAGAACAGAGTAAAGCCTTTTGTTTCGTATATGTGCTAATCCCCTTCATGAAAAATAACGATATTTCATATTTGAACAACGCCTTTGTTATTACAAAAAATCAAATTTTGTAAAAGTGGTACAAAATTCTTTACAGTTTCTCAATCAATCATTAAATTCTTGTTGCTAGGCTAATTGCAATAAAATAATGATGACGTCACATCTTCGGTATTTCTGTACCATCTAAACAAACGCCAGGTGTGTTTTGTGAAATTCATTTGACTTACGTTCTTACCCTAAAATGTAATGGGCACTTTTAAACTGGACACACTGTAATAAATAAATAATGCTTTCTATATTACAGCTCCCAAACCGCAGAGCGCCATTTTATAAAGCGAAGATTGAAACTGTAAACATTAAAATATGTATTTTTCTTTCTTTCACGTGTGTTTTAGGGAAAGGAGAAATATATCTGTAAAATCTGCTAGGTATAAAAATAATGATAATATATTATTAATGTTGTCTCTCACTCAATGCTACCAAATGAAATATCTCATTTAAATGGGCCGAGTTGTTTTTGCATGATGCTGTAACAAACAGACAGACAGACAGGCAGATATTTTAATATACTGAATAGGTCTTAGTATGAATACTGTACGTTGGGTTTCTAGTAATAGTAAAGGCAAAATGCATTGAGTCCCTAACAATATTGTAAAGCGAAATAAGCGTTCAAAAAGTGTTTTGTAAAGAATCTACTTTGAATAAAAATATTTTGATTTTTGATTTTGCAATCATGTTACAAGGGTCATGCGAATTTGATGCCATCAATGTTGTTTACATACGAATCTTATAGGTACATAATTAAGCTTCACCTGAAAGTCAATTTCGCGTCCAGATGTTTTTGAAGAGACTTTTTTTTATAAACAAAAGTACCGTTTACTTAGTTTTTTATAGAGTAGCAAACGAACATGCAGGCCACCTGGTGTTAAGTGGTCACTGCAGCCCATGGACAACCACGACAATCTCAAACAGAACAGAAGTTCTATTTAAGGGTGGGCGCGGATGCGTTCCTACTCTTGAGGCCTAAGATGGTCGCCTCCAATAACGTGTATCCGGCAACCATACCTCCCCAACCGAAATACAATACATGAAGAACATGTTGCTTTACGGCGGCTTATGAGGTTGGCGGTGATGCTGCCCTGGGCGAGCTAACGGATCTACCACCTTTATTTTTAGTATTTTGTTACATCACTAGTCAGTCACCGTTACAATCGCAAGTAACTGGCTTAATTCTCGTGAGTACTAAGGCAGACGCCGCAGTGGGTAGGACTTTAGCTTGAGATTGGACGTGAATGTCCAAAGGCTGCTTCAGTCACCTAACATTAGGCAGTCTTTAACTGCTTAGTCTACTATTTTTTTTCTACTTTAAATATAAGTATTTTTTTAAATAAAAGTAGTTTTTTAACATACTTATGAACTTGTGTAAGTAGGTGCCTATTAAGAATTAAATCTCTTCTTATTAATATTTTTTGTTGTGCAAAATTTGAAATAGCAATAATAAAATATTTTGAGTTATTTAACAGTTGTTAAATGAACCGATGTCCTTTGAAAATAGAAGTAAGATTACTAAAAATCTGCTTTACTTAAACCAAAAATCTTACCGAGTAGATATATATATATTTTAATTAACCCTTTGACCGCCAACAACGTAATATCACGAGATATGGCGAAGATACTTCAAACGCCACACACGTTATTTTACTTTAATTTATAAAAAACATTCACTGTGTACAAATATGTAATGAAACGGTTTAAGATCACTATCTTTATAACAGACAAGGATATATTATTTGTGATGGATTATATTTTGTATATATTATATTTTGTCGCGTTTCAAACGGTAAATTTAATTCATTTTAAATAGAAAAATAGTATTTATTTAAAGATATTATGGAATACCTACTTTCATCGCCAGACCCGTGATTTCACGAGTGCTAGGAATGGACGAATCAAAAAATTATTCATACTTTACAATGCTTGACAATCTCTTAATCTTTAAGCTTTTAAGTACAATCAAGTACGCTTGTATATTTATAATTCATTGCATCATTTATAAATTATTTCTACGAAAAAAAATACGCAAAAATCGATAACATGCCACGACACTAGGTGTAATGATATGGTAATGATCGCCCATCGCCGACATTGTGATTTTACGTGCGGATAAAAAAATAGTTTGAATAATAGTTGGTTGCACCGGCGCCGTCATCGTGAAAATACGTATGCACGTATTATTTATTAATTGAGTACGACCAGAAGATCCTCGAAGTGAGTTATTCGCTGCATTGATTGTTTTTAAAATGGAATATATTCATGCAGAGAACAAACTAGTTTATATGAAAATCATTAATTTAATACATAGCGCACGTGCATAAATGGCAATTGAAAAACAAGGGAGTGTAAGCCAGTCTCCATCGCCAGAGTATTATTTTTTTATGAAGAATTAAAAGGCTGATTAAGTAATATTCATATTTTAAGACCCATGTGTTTACATATTATGAAATAAAACTGATTATTTTTGTTTCATTTATATACCTATATGTATCGATAAATATCTTTCGCAACACTATGCCTAAATGTTGCTGGCGCTGGGCGCACGTGAAACGATTTATAGCTTGGCGGTCAAAGGGTTAATATGCTTTTGGTTATTTGTCCGGTAAAAGTAGATATTTTGTTACCCGTCGCCTAATTGGAATATCTCTCACGATCTGTGCTCTTTCCAACTTAGTAATGGTAAGTCTAAAATCTACCAATCTACCCAACTGCTACAATGAAAGAAATGTGTACCTATTATTCCACCTGAGTTGTGTGAAGGAGTATAGACGTCCTAATATATTATATGAGACTTACAACATAATAATCATGTGCCTTCTCTGTATACTACTGTTTTTCTAGGACATAAAGGGTAAAAAATAAAAGACCACAATAAAGAACGAGAACAAACAATATATTCTTGTTACATTCACATGTTTTACGCTAAAAAAGAGGCGAGAGCGGGACGCGGCGCCGGCCCGCCAGTTCCGACCAGACGACGCTCCGGGATGCTGTTGCTGTTTCCATCGATAACCTTTTGACGACTTGTCATTGGTCCCACATTATGCATCAGCATAAAATTTTATTTACAACACGTTAGGACCAAAGGGGTGAAAATGTATGACTGAATCAATGTATAATATGATGATCGATCTAAGTATTACCCCATTTCTTGCATTACAATCACCATAAACATAACAACCTGTGCCTACCATAAATATATAGATATTACAGTAAAAACATTCCACATGTAAATTCACAAATAGAAATTCGCTGTTAGACTTCAAATACACCTTGTAATAATAATAATAATAATAATCTGAATATTTATAAAAATGAAATAATAAAATATAAATAACGTTTAGATAATGTCTAACGTAATAATTGAATTACGTCAATATTCAAGAAAGTAACGATATATTACTAGGTACTTATATATAAAGCAATTACATTCCAAAGTGCCGCGTCCCGCCAGCCGCTAAAATAATCTTAGACAAGTCAACAGTTAACAATAATAAACTGTTAGAGGTATAATGTGATACTTAAATATCAGTTACATATCGTTCAAAAACCCGCTAGCAGTCGATATTTTGTAAAGACTCTGAAATATTAGCTTCACCAGTTACACATATATCACAATAATTCAGTAAATAGTCGTCCGTATCGTAAAATTAGTAACATTTTTTGATTGATATCTGATAAAATTAGAAAGCCGATTGTAACTTACTTGGGACAGTTAGGTTTATTTACTTATAATCTTTGGCTACTTTACATTTAAAATAAATGAAGAGATGCTTGGAATTTGTGCTAAAGATGGAAGTGAAATTATAATTTTTAAATTGGTGCCGTAATTCCGATTGTCACTAAGGTGCTTTTAAAAATTCGATTTATTTAGAAATTACCTATATAATATGATTCTAGATTTAAGTATTTCCACTATCATAACGAACATTTATTTAACAACAAATAAATTATCTATAACACTAACATAAATACAACTCTTAAACGTTTAAGCATGCTTCGAGATAATTAATACAAATTCATCTATCACTGAGTGAAGCTAATCACTTAATTTGTCAGGCATAATATTGTTAACAAAAATAGTTTTACTAAGTGTAAGTCTAAAATATAAATATTTTACCCTTTATGACTTAAAGCGTACTTAGTATAACAAACTATAAATTATTAAAATTATTAATCACAATATGTCGCTCAATCAACATCACGGGAAGCATAACCATAATTTGCAACTAACACACTTACACGGCAAATAATTTACTATCATTATTAATATTACTTAATCTATTTAGCAAAATAAGCATTTTATTCGATTTATTTGTGACCTGTATTGTCGTTGTCGACACCAAACATTAAAGTAGACATGAAAGCGTAAAGTATTCTAATCGTAGAATACATAGATATGAGTTACCTATTTATAGACGACTCCATATAACCATGTATACCTATTATTCGTATGCCGACATCGCGCATTCCACACGGAAATATATTTAAGCCTCTTGGTTTGGGGGCTTAGTCAACAGGGTTTTTGTTTGTTTTACAATCAGATCATTTTAAAACCACATTTTCGTTATTCAGAATACGTACATTTGATACAGCATAGGAAACTTTACAATTCACGAAGATTTATGATAATCAATTTTGTTCAAAATTGTTCATCTTAAATAAGGTAATACTAAAAGATTTTTTATAGGAATTCCTTTGATGTTACTTTATCGCTCATACTTCTATTATATTAAAGCATACATTTTGTGAAAGCACAAAAAATTTAGAAAGACATGATCTTTTATCGACTGTCGAATCTTCTTTTTTAGAATACATAACCGATTCAATCGTTTGGGACCCATTAATAGGGTTGGCAAAGGGAGATCTCCCTCCAGGAGAGTTAGCGTGCCTGAGGATAGTCTCATTTCGGAGTCTTGTATATATGCAAGGTATTTAGAAAACTTCGATAGCGCGATTCAGGATCGTGTTGCGCCATCTCTTGTTGAGTAGCGGAAAGTTGCCACAATAGGTGTATACCTGTACTATATAGTAATACTGTATTGTAACAGGTACCTATATTAATAAGGAAGGGCATTATATTATTTAATGATGACAATTTCGGCACTGATTAGTCTCACGGGTTATCAGCAACCAACGGTACGAATTGAAACGAAATCAAATGTGTGTATAACGATGCGCAGAACTTGACAAGGAGTTGAATGGCTGGACAGCTGTTTAGCGCCGCTACGGGCGAATAGTTCTATCTAGTATGGAACATGCCTCCAAACATAGCGACACGATTTGTGATTTCTGGGAGGAGCGATGATGACAATTATTTTCATCTTTTACTTTAACATTTTGGGTTTATGTATTTTTTCCATCCTAACTAATTTAAACTTGTAACTTGGTGTCCGTAATTTACCTCAGAATGAAATTCCTCGCAGCGGTTAATAAAGTTAGTCCAGAAAAGTAACGCCTAAATAAAATTAAAAAGGTAATAAAAATCGTTCGATTTCTTACTCGCTATTACAATTTCAATATTTTTTCAGACTAAAAAGAACATTATATAATAATAATATGTCGTGGTGATGTACCTAACAATATCATGAGAAAAAATGTTTGTTTAAAATAATTATGCTATTCTTTATGATAAGTCTCCGGTTAACGTGTAATATTCGAGGCGCCGCCACATCTACACTGTGGCAAGGTAGGCGGGAACAAAAATTAGCTGCTTATGTCTCACCAGAAGACCCTTATACGACATCACCCTTATAATCCACGTCTTTTTCTTTCATAAAATAAATTATGAATTACATTTAAATTTTCTAACATATTAATTCCAGTTTATTCTGGACTAAAATTATTCAACGAACAAATTATAAATTTTTAGTATCATCATATATTATGATAATATGCATTGTCTGAATGTAAATATATTTAATTCTACAAAGATAAACATTACATGATTTTTGCGACCAATCAATAAGACATCCACTGTGATACACATACACATGTTACCAACGCTCATTTTATTAGTAGCTTAATTCGAATGTAACCCAAGTTTGGCAGACACTAGCACATTTCGAAAATGGACACACTATCCATAAATTATTTTTGTTTAGCCGACTCTTCTTATGATATCTTAAAACTTTACACATTTCGTAAAACAAGTTTTCTCCGAATTAAATATGTATAGATAACAAGCGAGTTAGTTGTAACAGAATTTCATAATGAAATTTTAAATCCTTGAGCTGGTTTACTTTATTAGGGAGGGCCGTTCTTTGCGATGTGTATTTCAATAGTTCCTTCACATTTCTTTATGGATTCCGATAACACTATCAGCCACAACAC
>DWON01010862.1:0-10516 GCA_018251015.1 Phocides pigmalion okeechobee
TTACAGGTACTCCGCTCATCCACCGAGTTTTGAGACAGAGTTAATCAACAAAATGTATATAATGCAAAAAATATTACTTGCTAACATTTATTTGCAAATAAATTTTATTAATAATATGTAGCGTAATGTATGATGCGTAAGTATGGTGCATGTTCGAGGAGGGCGCGCGCGAATGTGTGTGTGTATTTTAATGCGGTTTTCTTAGTAGAATTTGATATGTTGGATATATCTCTCTGTATCCTAATAATTAAGATCTGATAAATATTTAGTAATGTACCGTTTTAATTCTATTCGAGTCAGATAATGGACTAAGTTTTTTCTTAAATTTGTCATATAGGAAGGAAGACATGACTGAAAATTATTTATTTTTAAATTTTGTTTGTCACCGCGGCACGTGGCAGATGACTGGGCTCCTTCATTTAAACGGTTGATTAGGAGTGTATGGAACTGTTCGATGAGTAGTATAAGATACCGCTACTACATTTTTCATATGTAAGAAGAGTATCAAACGAGAATGCAAACCACCTGATGGTAAGTAGTCGTAGTCCATAGATGTCCATGTACAATCACTAACGTGACTGAAATTTTGTCTTAGCTCGAACGTAGATACGTTGCTACTCCTGAGGGCAAATATGGTTGCCTCGCTTCAATGTGTAGCCGGCAACCGTATCTCTCCAACCGAAACACAGGTAATGCTTTACGGCGGATTATGAGGGCGGCGGTAGTACCTCTCCGGTCGAACTATAGTTCTCTCACCTTCATAGGCTAACATAATCGTAAATTTAGATATTAATAAAAAACAAAAAGCCAGAATAAAATATTTATTAGCAGTCTCAAAGTTTACACCATACCGTAATTATACATTTGGTAAGTATTATTTATGTCACTGGCGCTATTAAAAACATTTAAATTTATTATTGCAACATTTTGGATACATCGTTCTGGTTTACTTCTGACTTGCACAGATTAAAATCACTTTCCAAATAAAGATGAAAAAAAAAAACAATTATATCTTTCTTATTTTTACATTACAATGGGGTCATTCAAATATTATATAAGCACTCAAGGTGGTGGACGTAGTTTCTTTGCTTATTTATAATGACATGGGGGTCCAGGGGTCCAGATAGAGGTATCGTAAGCAACATTTTTTAAAATTTGGAATAATAATAAAAAATCAGAATACATTTAAAAACATAAAAGCATAAATGGATTCCGCGATAATATCAGTTTAAAATCGTATATTACGTAATATTTTTATGACCCCAAAGATCCAAATGGAAAAGTATACCTTGACACACAAAAATGCCAATAAGATTCATTAGATTACTAAATTCTTTACAAATAAATTAATTTCTAATACAAGACATACATTTTTGACAATTAAGTAAGAATCGAGTCTTAAATACATCTATCTACCAATGTTTGGACTAACTTATGATAGCCTTCATGAAATTCTCAAGTATAAGATACGTTGACAAGTAATAATAATAATCTTGTTTGCTTATGTCATTAAACGAATAAGGAGGCATCAATTTCTTGAGTTTCGTAATATACCAATTTATTTTTCTGCCAAAATACAGTATAAAATTGCGACCAAGTGCGACAAAGACAAATTGAGTGCGACGCTCATGTTATTTAGGATCAGCGTCGCGGGAGGCGGCACTAAACTAGAGCTTATTTTCTAGACTGAAGATGCGCTGAAAATTTATTGAAATATTTTATTTTTTAGCATCTGTATGTCATCTACGAATACACAGTTATGTAGCGCCAATGTAAACATAGCTCGTGTTTGCCCGAAATCTATACAAATTTACGTACAACAAAGCTGTGTACATGCCGCCAGCGCGATGCGCCGCGCAATACACAGCGGTGCTGGAAGCCGCAGGGAAAGTGTTAAAGTTAAATAATTTCAAATGAGATTATTGGGAGGGCGAGTCAAATCTCACCAAAGTGGGAGGGGGATCAAAAATGACTAAAATAGCCTCACGTAAGTAATGGACGCCTCCTATTACTGATAACAAACCGTGATCATAAATTCTAAAACAATAATTAGGGTCATGTTTTCATATTACATTCAGTATGTATGCATGTGTTTCAAGTAAGTCCAAAATGTCCAATTCGCAGTCTTCAGGAATCGCAAAAGGTCCAAATGCCAGTAGACAAACTCGCAATATAACCAATTCACTGAAAGTCAAATCGCAAACTGTCCAATTCTTGACATATTGAATTTACAATGGATTTTCCCTTCACGAATTCGACTTTCTCCGAATTGGACCATTGGAAATTAACCAATTAAACATTATATTTTTCGACTTAAAGAAATGTCCTATTTGTTAAAATATTTGACCAAAAGGCTTAAGTTCCTTCAAATGCATTAGTTACATAGTTTAAGCAAATAATTTAAAAATAAATGCCAGCTCATATCATTATAGCTCGATATGTAATTCAATCTATTTAAAATAAAAATACAGAATTTGTTTCACAAGGCGTAACAAAATGTCTTTTTAATAAAACGCTATAACACCTAGTATCTATAGCCTGGTCGATACCACGTCAGATTGACGAGTATTCTCCAGGTCTTCGTTTTAGCTCTTGCCCAGCAGTGGTCTTTACGACGCAAGATATAATTACTGCTGTGGTCCACTTATCTTTTCCCAAACCTCAGTGTCCTTTCGCAGCTGTTGAGACGCTCCATCGCCGATCACACACTTGCCAGCCCATTTATTTCTTGCCAAATATTTCTGACAAACATCTATCAGATCTTCTTTCTTCACAGTGAGAATTCTCTCCCGCTGAGTTTGCCAAATGTCGTAAGACAATCCATAGAGGAACAAGTCTATGCCTTTCATGTATTCAGCGATAGGTTGGTCCATTTGCTGCAAGATCGAGAGTTTAGCTTCGAAGAGATTCTGATCGTCAATAAGGCTGGTATTCTTCGCCATCCAATCTGTCGTATCGTCAAAAACATCCATAGTTACCCGAGAGTTCGGGTCGCGGTAGGAATAGAAGTTAAATAAACCGTCAATAGTTAACATGGCACCACCGCCGTAAGCGCCATTTTGCTCCCTGACTATCGGATGCAGGTATTTGGAAGTCAAAAATCTAGTAAGCACCCTCAGTTTTGGATAATCTGGGTCAGAGTATGGTACAGTTGGAATGGCTTTGGCACAGAAATTGACGGGAATATTCATTGATATGTGGACACCGCGATTATCTTTCGGCAAATTCTGGCAATCTGTCCAATTGATGCGGTTATGCTCGTCCTTATAAACGACATCTTTGCACAAATTTGTACAGAACTTATCGATCGCTTCATGAATACCTTGGTTTGTATTGCAAAAGTGGAAAGCGGCTCTTAGATTGTCGCCTTTCAATATTTGTTGAGCGATACCGTCCATTAAGGCTTGTACATCCTCAACTTTGTATTTCTTTTGTATGTCTTGCATGTTCATAACGTGCCGTAAGCCGAGAAGATTTTCTTTGCACTCATCCACAGAAGAGACTAACGCGCGTGCGGCTTGCATGGCAAACGTATGACCGCTGTCAATAATCCCATTAGTCAAAGACGAGCAGTAGTTGTTTAATAGCATGGTCATTCTCTCGCCATTAGTGAAGTTGGGTTTACTGAAGATTTCCGTCCAGATATCGAGCATTTTTGGTAAATTTTCATCCAAGCAATGACTGTTAATAAGAACACCTTGTTCATATTGACCGGGCTGATCGATATGCTCAGTTATATGCGAGATAAACGACAATCCGGACGTCGACTTGCTGACATACTTGTCGAAATCTCTGTAATTGTAAGATTTAGTATCGAATTTGTCGATAATATATATGAAAAACGGTAGCATTTGTCTCTGGCTGTCGTTTAAGGAATCAGTTCCTAACACACCTTTGAAATATGTTACTCCATTCGTGTTTGCTTCACACAACTGCATAGGAATATTTCCAGATAGAGTGTGTTTTAACGGCGGTGCGGTCTTATTGAGAGTAATTTCATCAATCTTGAGACATGGGAGTACATCGAGATTCTGTACTTTCTTTTGAGCTCTCGATAGTTCTAGACCTTCCTTGTAAATATTCTCTTTTTGTGTTTCATTTAATGCACTAACTTTGGCTCTAAGCAGCTTTGCTTCTGCAGTATTGAATATATCATCAAATTGTGGGTCTGGTTGCATCGTCATTATTAATTTGTGATTGTTGGAGATGAAGTATTTTTCAATGACGTCTTTAACATAGCGAGGCTCCAGTAAATTGGATTTTAACTGTGTCAGTAACTCATTGACTTTCAAGGCATTTAGTATTGGACCATTATGGTTCCAGAGAGGCATAAGGTTAAACAGAACATTCAGTCCAAACTTTGGTGATTGATGCTTAATGGATAACTCAAACCCATGCAAAACGCTTTCAATGTGCTCCTTTTCAAATCCTTTATTGAAAATCTGTTCAATAGTTTGGTTTGCAATCTTTTCCACGTCTGCAAACTTGGATTGCTCGACATCTCTCAATCCAACAACAAATAATGTGTCACGGATTTGATTGTCGTAACCAGTTAGAGAATTGTATCCTCCTGAAATATTCTTCTCAATCAAACTTTTGTAAAATGCTGAATTTGGTCCAATTATCATTAACTCCGCTAAAGCAGTCATCATAAATGTCTCATACAGATTGGTGATATCTGACATGACATAACCAATAGCAATTTGATTCTGTTTCTCAATAGGACCTCCATATTGGTCGACTCTGCATGAAATGTTAGCTCGTTTCACATTTTTCCATCTGACTTGCGGTGAAACTATACTATTTTTAGGGTCTAAATACTTATATCTGTTGAGATAGGCTTCATTTACAAATTTAAGGTTTTGTTCTAATGGAAAATTGCCATAGGAATAGATTCGGGCATTGCTTGGATGGTAGTATGTAGCGTGAAAGTTCTTCAAATGCTCGTGGGTGAGCTCAGGAATATGCAACGGATCTCCTCCAGACACATAACCATATGTACCATTAGGTAATATTGTATTTATGAATTTTTGGCCAAATAACGAGCTCGTCTCAGAGAATGCACCCTTCATTTCATTGTAAACTACACCTTTGAATACTAAGGGAGACGATTTATCTTCCAAATTGGAATGTTCCAGCCTCCAGCCCTCTTGGAGGAAGTCGAGTCGCTCCAAATTAGGCCTGAACACAGCATCTAAGTACACTTTCTGCAGATTTCTATAATCTATTTCATTTTGAGACGAGAAGGGATAAAATGTGTAGTCAGGGCCTGTTAATGCATTCATAAAAGTAGCTAGAGAGCGGTTTAGCATTTTGAAAAATGGATCTCTTACCGGATACTTCTCAGACCCACATAATACAGTGTGTTCAAGAATATGAGGAGTGCCCATAGAATCCTTGGGTGTAGTTCGGAAGCCAACAGAAAATACATTATTAGAATCATCCCGTTCTAAATGCAAATATTCAGTCTTTGTTTTCTCGTGAGTTAAAAAGTAAGCTGTCATGTTGTATTCCTTGATTGGTTCCACTTCAGTGCAAAGGAATCCATGGTATACTTTCCCTGGATGCAAACTTCTCGATACGGCCTCTTTCTTTTTTAGATTGCTACTGCTGTAGTGGGTTTTGATCTGACTAGGTACTGCCAAACGACTTTGGATTTTAGTCAAACCACATCTTGATATTCTCGAATACATTTTCTTATTCTCTCTTCAAATTCCTGAAAAAATAAACCACCGCTCACTGTTTTTTTCACCACTAAAGGTAAAGGGTGTTTAACGTTCTGCCAAATACTAAAAATAAAATCAGTTCATGATTCCGAACGGTACACAGCTAAGACTATGAAATTTACGGATGGTAGTTTTTAGTTTTTTCGAAAGGTGACAGAGATTCCGGTAGATGAAACAAATGAAAATGACGCAATATCTTAATACTTACGTGCTGTTTATCCTCCAAAGGTGTTTGCGTGTTTTAAACTTACAACTCAATGGTTTTTCGTTAATTTGCTAGATTAGGTATAGAGTATTTCATAACAATTTTCATACTTTATTTTTGATAACACGATAACCTCCAGCGGTAGACTAATTTGACAATTTCATTTCGATGCTCACATTGACATTAACATTATTGATATAAAAAATCAAATTCATCAATGTTACCATTTCTATACAGTACTTAAAAGTAAGACGGAAACTATCACACTTGAATTACATTATGCCCATTACAATAGGTACTGTTTCTGATTTTGTTGTACACTATAATTTTTGTTAAGTGTAAACTTTCGGTCAAATATTTACTCGGAAAGTTGCATACATCCGGATGATAACGTGCAATTAATATAATTTTACGACAACTGAAATCGTAAAATATAATCATTATTATATACAACTGTGCAGACGTCATAATTACTCTACGGGTAAAAATGCTAAATAGAATAAAATAAGCCTAAAACGGGACGCATGTAATTACGCAACAGATTAACTAAAATAATTATGACATTGACAAGATAAGTCACATTAGAACTTGACAAGTAAAGTTGACTACTGTCTTTTAACTTTTGGTGTTCTACACGTGTTTACGTGTAGACCCAAAAAGTAGTTATTTACTAATAAATAACTACAAAACAAACCAAAATGAGTTTGTATAATTTCAAAAAGATCGCCGTGGTCCCCACGGCCAAGGTAACTTTGTATTCAAACATATATATTTTGTAATAATCTAACTTTAATCATAGTTGTGCAATAACCTCTAAAAATGCTGTTTTCAGGACTTTATAGATATTATATTATCGAAAACGCAAAGAAAAACACCCACAGTAGTGCACAAACATTACAAAATTACACGGATACGTGCGTTTTATATGAGAAAAGTGAAGTTTACACAACAGAATTTCCATGACAGATTGTCCAGGATTATACAGGTAATATATGATTATTAAAGAATTGAGAACTATAGTTCGGCCGGGGAGGTCCCCCCCCCGCCTCATAATTCGCCGTAAAACATTACTTGTTTTTCGGTTGGAGAGGTGCGGTTGCCGGCTACACTTTGAAGCGAGGCGACCATGTTAGTTCTCAGGAGTAGCAACACATCTACGTTCGAGCTCAGATAGGACTTCGGTGTTGTTTGTGGTCGTATATGGACGTCTATGGGCTGACACTACTTAACAGGAGGTGGTTTGCATGCTCTTTTGCTGATCTTCTCACATAAAAAATATATATATTTTAAGTGAGTGTTAAGACAACTTTAAACAGAACAGCAGTAGGACTAGAAGAAGAATATTAATAGACTGGAATTTAATGAGTTGAGGTTTATAGTGGCCAAGGAACTTTCATTTCATGGCCATAGTAACAATCCCTGACAGGCATTAATTTTCCGAAGTTAGGAACATATTACAAATTAATTATGGTTTATTTTAATGGAGTATAATTGTTTCTTCATAGGAATTTCCGAAACTAGATGATGTTCACCCATTCTACGCTGATTTAATGAATGTTCTGTATGATAAAGACCATTACAAGCTCGGCCTCGGTCAACTCAACACTGCTCGACATTTGATTGACAAGTAAGATATATAAAAACTATTTAAAACACTTTGAACCAAAACAGTTATAGTAATTGGCTAAATGGCATTGAGGTGACTTTCCGCTACTTGACAAGAGATGGCGCCACATGTATCCTGAATCACGCTATTGAAGTTCTCTAAATATCTTGCCTATATACAAACTTCGAAATGTGACTATTGGTGCACAGCTACTCCCCAGGCGACGAGAATGCGCCTGGAGGGAGATCTTCCTTTACCAAAGAAAAATAGTGACTTATTCCAAAATGAAATAAAATCAAAATATTTTTTCAAAGTGCATTTTTCATAGATCTCTTTTGGTACATCAATAAACTACCACTAACATGTTTTGCGCACCGCGCTTGCGGCTTGTACACACCTGTGTTGTACGTACAGACAAGTGTTATATTTACGTCGGCGCTACAAGACTGGGCGGTAACAATATCTATGTATACGTAGATGCGACATGGATGCTAAGGAATACAATATTTCAGTGAATTGTCGGCGCAATCATTCTAACAAAAAGTGCTCTAATTTAGTTCCGCCTCCCGCAATCCTGACTCGGTGTAATATATGCACGCCGCAGTCAAAATTTTTAATAAGCCCTTTGTATAGAGTAGTATAATTGAACAAGCCTTATGTTACTAAAATAAGGTATAATAATTATTATGTAAATTTTGCAGTGTAGCAAAAGATTATGTACGCTTGCTCAAGTTTGGTGACTCTCTCTACCGATGTAAGCAGCTCAAACGCGCCGCACTCGGTCGAATGGCCACTATCATGAAGCGACAGGCTGCTAACCTAACATATTTGGAACAGGTAAGAAATTTATATAACACAGACCAAGCAATTAAAATCTGCCTTCATAATTGCCGGTTACACTTTGAAGCGAGACAACCATCTTAGTCCTCAGGAGTAGCAATTTTCTATGTTCGAGCTCAGACAGGATTTTTTTCATTTTACATGGATGTCTATGGGCTACGACTACTTAATATCACTTGGTTTGCATGCTCGTTTGCTACTCTTCTCACATTAAAAAAACTTTTGTCCCTTACATTTTGTTTGTAATGGGTACTCACTATTGATAATATACTAAAATGAACTGAACATAGAATCTTACATGTTATACTTGCAACATGGTAAAACAAATTTTTAAGGGGGGGAGATATCACTGGCGATGATGGCTTGTGTACTGCTTGGAGAAGTTTGGTTGTTTACACGCAAGGCGAATATCTTAGTCCTCAGCAGTAGCACAGCATCTACGCATGACGGCAGGTAAGACTTTGTGTTTCAGGTTGAATGTAGATGTCGATGGGCTCTAAAGACCATTTAACATCAGATGGCCTGCACTCCTGCTTGCTACTCCAAATATATATAAAAAATAATGCTGCTATTGACATTTTAATATATTCCAGGTTCGGCAACATTTAGCCCGTCTGCCATCAATTGATCCGTACACAAGAACGATTATTATCTGCGGATTCCCCAATGTTGGAAAATCAAGCTTCATTAACAAGGTAAATATATTTTATTGCTAATAGGAACTTAACATTTTTCATGCGGCGTACAAGACTGCTGTGTACCTGAGTTGTACGGACAAACTTGTATGGATTACGAGCGAACAAAAGTGCTGTGTTTACGTCGGCGCTACTAGACTCGGGGCAAATGTTACGTCTGTGTATTCGTAGATGCTACAGGGATGCTAAAAAATACTATATTACAGTAAATTGTCTGTAAACATTTTGAAATAGTTATTATTTGTGATTAATTAACTAATTATTTATCTTATTATTATTAATAAGATTTTCTTTCTTATTACTGGAATTTAATATTATGCTTTCATTTCTTAACAAATTTCACAATCATTTAATTATTATTTTATTATGCGCGATTTATTGAATTTTCATATGTAATTTTAATATTGTAATCATACTTTCTATGTTTGTACTAATCTATCGAATTGGGAATTATCCTGTAATGCTAGATTTAGTTTGAGTAAATAAGTAAATAAATAAAACAGTGTTTTAGTTAGTGTTAGTAAATGCATTTGTTTTATAGATAACTCGTGCAGATGTGGAAGTGCAGCCGTATGCCTTCACCACCAAGAGCTTGTACGTTGGACACACGGATTACAAGTATTTGAGATGGCAAGTGAGTAAACTATTCTTATTTATATGATTTTACTAATATCATCGGGTACACACGATTAAGTACTCTAACATAACTAGAATCGTTAGCTAAAAAGTTAACTACACTAGATGA
Organism: Phocides pigmalion okeechobee; assembly: GCA_018251015.1. Lineage (NCBI taxonomy): Eukaryota > Metazoa > Arthropoda > Insecta > Lepidoptera > Hesperiidae > Phocides > Phocides pigmalion. The sequence continues at coordinate 9,818 of DWON01010862.1, forward strand.
ATAATGAAAAATTGTTAATCGGAAGTGTCTGGTAAACAGTAAAATTTATCCTCAGCTAACTTAAGGGGAATACAATAAAATTCTATTCTTTGACGGATATTTCAAGCCGGTTTCATAGATAAAATGTGTAATTATTAGTTCAAAATATTTTATTTATTTATAAAATTCACAACTTAATGTTTAATACTTTGACTGCGGGTTTCATATTTATATTAAGTCTGTGTTGCAAGCGCGGCACTAGTCTGGAGATGTTTTCTCCAGACCAGGAAAGCGCCTCAGGTACTTCCCCAGTCGAACTATAGTTCTCCCACCTTTAAAAGCTTGTTGTTATTTATTAATCCTGTAATATCTTGGTTTCAGGTAATAGACACCCCGGGCATCCTAGACCATCCTTTGGAAGAGCGAAATGTGATAGAAATGCAGGCAGTCACAGCGTTGGCCCACCTCCGGGCAGCAGTCTTGTACATTATAGACCCTTCAGAGCAGTGCGGACACAGTATAGAGGAACAGGTAAGTTTATTTGCAACATTTTAATACTTTACAAGGTACAACATTACTGTGTATAGCACAGCAGAACGTTCTTGCGGCTTGTAACCTGTGTTGTATGTACACATACGCATGGATTACTGGCAGAAAAGTTCTGTGTTTACGTCGGCGTTATATGTCGGGGGCGGACATTATGTCTGTGTATTTGTAGAT
>DWON01010863.1:0-10515 GCA_018251015.1 Phocides pigmalion okeechobee
TGTGCCCGGGGAGCGGTCATGCTCCGATAGTCTCATTTCGGAGTTTTGTATATATGCAATATATTTAGAAAACTTCGATAGCGTAATTCAGGATCGTATGGCGCCATCTCTTGTCGAGTTGCGGAAAAACGCCATACACTTGTCATTTTTATGGAAGAATTCGTCAACTCTTACCTCTTCACCATATAAGAACATATTAATTGATTTCTAATAAACACAAGCCTTGAAATATTTGGATCTCTGAGGATCGAACCCAATACTCTCCGTGTGAAGGACGAGTTGTAACCTTAACCACAAGGCTATTATTGCACAGGTTGTACCACCTTCTTTAATGTTAGTAAAGATATTTGGATTCTTGTAACTCGGTCGTAGTGAAACAACTTCCTAACGTATTGAAAACCAGTGTGAGAGGCCCGCGGGACCACATGTTGACAAAAATAGCATTTCACTTCAACCCCTTGAACGTGAACCCCGCCCGAGCTGCCAAGTTTCTTCCGAGCTGGCTGTCGGGTATCTCTTAATTCACTCAGTATTATTAAAATTATTATGTATTATGTAAATAAGCAGTAATTTTACAGTATAAAGAGAGACCAGTAATACGTTTCTATATGTCATGGAATGATAGACTTGGAATATTCTTTTGTTGAGGGTACTACCCTCAGGTACTAACCTAGGCTCGCTTAGTGAGGTAACGTCACGCGGATAGCGTGATTGGTCAGGCGACAGTTTCTACATATTCGGCGGTGATCGTACGAACTAAGAATTAAGAACAATGAAGACGTGGTTCACGGCTGCCCTCGCTATGGATGTATTTTGATTTAAGCTTTTGCAATATTTTACCAAATATTTATATCTACTTATTAATCTTTTAAGCATAAAAGTTGATTCATGACGGATCACGGGACCGATAATGGTACCTTCCCGCGCGAATTTTAGATCTACGAGCAGTAAAATTCATAAGTGTCGGCGATTGCGACGGCTCTCGAGTAATTTCAATAATCTTTGAGCAAACGGCTGTGATATATGGACAGACAGTCAGGACAAAATTGTAAAGTAAAATGCAACACTGATAAACCACAAATGAAACGTTTCCTCAGTAATTGTGTGTCCTTGTTGGCTTTATACGTTTGTTCATTGTCAATGTAGTCTGCCCCGATATAAAATTAATAATTCATTACTCGCCTTTCAGCGGAAGGTTAAAGAATTATTGTCTTTAAATATTTTTCTTAAAATATTTGATATTCAGTAGAAGTACGTCTTCCTAACTTTCTTTAAGGAAACTTCTGGTAGATAAGATTAGAATGTTAAATACAAATTATTATTTGTAAAATCTTTTGAAGATTGATGCAAGAAATTTAATAACAAACCATTACCTACTAGAAGGCATATTTAATAAGATTTTTGTCGTTCGCTTTTGATACATTTTATTCGAACCAGGCATATTTTGCATATCACTCCTAGTTTTATATAAAAACGTATTGGAAAGGCAATATATGATTTTTTTGTATTTTACAACGAATTGAGGGCAGGCATAACACATTAGATTAGATTTAGGTATACATATATTTGGTAATAATACTGCTTTGATAATACTGCTCTCTAACACTACGAAGAGACTAAATCATATGCTTACTTTCACGTGTTAGAGGGCAACGCGAGCAGTGATATCGATAGTTTATAGACGTTAAATCGTATCGAGAGCTCTATGGGCTAGCTCGTGTCTTTACCGATCCGGTGTGTAGTGTGGTGGAGTACATTTTAGGTCTCCTCTAATTGGTGAGAAGACAACAAAGAAAGGGTTTGTCCAGCAGAATACATAAAATATTACAGCTGTTGGTAAAATTACTGTAAAAGAATTTGTGTTCAGCGAATGCATTTTCCGAGAAATATTATCGTGATTTTGGATTAGTTAAGCTCAGTAAGCGTGCCAAATTACTTAGCAGTCGGCATTAGCGCACTTTACTAGAAACGTCAGCCTCGCTTCATTATCTATCGCACGTTCATTAATTTATTATTCGTTAGTTAGTAGTATGCTGCAAATAGTGTCGTGGTGCGTGCGTTGCATTGTTCTGAGCTTACATCATATTGATACTTTTTATATAGTATTTTTGTATGTGTAGCAATGTAACTTGCGAGCTACTTAACGTTAAATAGTTACTGCAGAACGACCGTACACAATCTCAATCAGGATTTAAGGTTCATCTGAGCTTGTACCTACATGCGTTATTAATCCTCAGGCCGGAGACGGTGCCCTCACTTGCAAGTGTAGACAAGTGCACCTGAAACTGAACTTTCTGCAACATCAGAGTTGCTTCACGGCACATTATGGACACAACTTGGACTAGAATTTTACCACCTGTTGAATGTCGTAACAATAATAAGAGGTTGGATCCAACCAAAACTGATGGATCTATAGAAACATTTGATGTTCCGCGTTACGAAATTTAAATACTGGTCGATTCAATCTGCGAGATAGGAATTTAAATGATTTACAGTTTTATTCTTACCCGGAGTGTTTGTATGCTCGGCTTTGGGTATATCAGTAGTGTCGAAATTAATTATGGAATTTTCCAAGACATTGTCCATTACTATTATTGTAGAAACTGTGATTATTAAAGGATACGTTATTCTCTTATCTAAACAGCAACCAGATGCTAGAGTAATATCGTTTGTATAAATTTGCGTATACAAGGTATATTAAGACTAATTCACTACATCGATAAAAAGTCACCTATTATTTAATTAGAAAAATATTTAGTAGATAATAAAATGTCAATTAAACTGTGTTATTTCGGTAATTAACAACCACAGACTTGCAAGCAATATCTATATTTTGTTACAAATGTACGTAATTTTACTAATAAATTATTGAGATAATTTAAATTATTATGAAAAGACTCGATTACGAATTAAAATACGTTGTATCAAAGTACCCTGCAAGCGGGCTATCACACGAGGAGGCTCCTTACAATTCCCGGGAGGCACCTGGTAAATATAACTGAGCCATTTTCCCAAATTTATTGTGTAATCAAGGGCCATGATACAGCCCTCGTATTGCTGACTCGCGAGTTATGATCCAATTTTATTGAAATATTTTTTCAATTTGTTACTTTGGGTTTGACGAGAGCTATATAATTTTGTGTATTAGAAACATATTAACACTTTATTTTTTCTGTACATATTCAGAAAATAAATTATATCCTTAAGCATTAGCTTCATTAAGTACAGAAACGTCAGTAGTCCACATAACCCCCCATGATTTTTTTTTTCATGAAACCCCCCAATTTTTTGCTTTGAAAACACTCAAAAGTTGCGTTTACCTCTACCCCATACCTCCGCCACGAATTGGAGCAGCTTGCAATTGAGGAGATCCCTGTCTAGTAGCATGACATAAAGAGAGTTGCAGCTAATGTAGTGATGAAGAGCTAGTTTATAAATTAAGATTGCTTTAAATCGTAGTAAGTGAATGCGTTGTCACAAAATTTGTTTAATAACCTTCTTATGTTACATAATCCGCGACTATCGTACGGTTGAATTTTAGTATACATTTTGCTTAATAATATTATATTGCCTTACCAGAACTAAAACTATTTGTTCACGGTGCCCATTAAATACGCTGAGTATTACTAATATTGCTATTAATAACAATAGGCATAAACTTACCTGCGCTGTAATTGTCTGTAAATATATGGAGGTCTGGCCGTAGTGAGCGTCAATGTTGTAGAGTAATGAAAACTGTTTTCGAACACAGAAAGCGACTTCTAAAACTATGGATTTTTGGTAGCGGTTTCTGATTTTGTTGTACGTCTCCGTCCATTTCTCGACGAACCCAGGCCATTACTAAATGTATCCGTGATATCGTATCACCTTACCAAGCAAGGTAACATTACTAAATTAGAAAGTTAGTTTCTTAAATCAGAGTGGGATAATCATATTTTGTTATATGTAAATGCGACGGTAACTAACGTAACACTTCAACACAATATGTATATACAATCAACATTCCGACCGAGATCTAAATACAGTTTTGTAACACTACCATATTAAATTGATAGTTAAGCTTAATAGAGTTTACGTTTTGTTCGTTTTAGTTGTTTAGTGGCTACTGGGAAAGCAGTTTCTTGTATACCGTCATCAACTGATTATTGAGAAAAACAGTTATTTCCGGAAAACCAGTTACAGCCATTGTCTTCGTTTCGTATTGCCCAATTCTAGTGAGCGTATGTCGAAGCATGTATTAGGACATCACGTGATGTTAGTCCTCTTCGTTGAGGTAATAGACTGTAATTGAAAGGAAGCTCAGGCAAGCTTATACTGTAAGCTTTCTCTGGTAATATAATAAGTCGCGTATACACTTTTAAGCTTTGAACTTTGATTTGTTAATATGAACTTTCAAGTAGATTTTGGAATTACCATTCATATTCTCCAGTGATCGTGTCGTTTACGATCTCAACTCGTTAAATATTTAACTTGCTGTTATAGCGTCGACATTTATAGCTTAATTTAGCTTTATATTTGTACATTTAATTGTTGATGAAATCCCTATTAAAAATTAATTTTGTATTTAATTCTGAGAAAGAGCAAGCGTAAACGAGCGTTATTAATCGGTTACCTATTTTTGTCGACCGATTTATGTAAATCTGCATCCGATTTTATGGCCCACAACATCATTCAAACCAAAACACAAATGCTTTAGTGGCAACCAATCTATATTTATACAGCTGCAATGGAGTTAGGAAGAGTTGTATTAACATTAATATTTGTAACTATCGTTAAATGTTTGAAACTAAAATATAAATGGGAAAATTTCTTATAAAAGTCATACAATTTGGGAATTTATCTTAAGCTGCGTTAAGATCCGAATTATAGAGACGAGGAAACAAAGACTCAAAAGTAGGCAATGAATTTCGCTCTACGAGTAAAAGAAATATTTCACCTCCGCTGTAAAATATTGCGGGAATCTTACATAGGAAATTTATTCCCGTCTGTCTCCTTTGGGATGTGATTCCGGATGAATTTCCTTTTACCCTTTCTGTGGCTAGAGTTCAGGGATTAACTTTATTCTATTCAAATACGAGTGAAGCGGGAAGCGGCTTGTCTCGGCGGCTTGAGTGAATTGTAGGATTACAGCTATCTAATCCAAAAAATGTCAACAGGTGTTAACAAAAGATAATATTATTCATGTTTTAGTTTTCCATTTTTATCTTTGAAACTTCTAAGCAAATAATATTATAATCGTTTCATTTTTGGATTTAAGTGAATAAACCTCAAATAGAATACCAGCTTGGATCGCTTCGGGCTAGTATTGAAACAGAATCATTGGAAATGCATCCCCAATGCAACAGACATTCGCATTGCCGCGAATATAGCGGATTATGCGCTTTCAGATACAGAAGGAACGTTTGAAAGAAAGTTTCCAACCAATTTCTAAAGGTCTCAAATACGGTACGATCCAAAGTAAATTCGGCTCTATTGCGACGTGTTAAAGATAAACATCGGGCGTGTGTGCAGTTAAAATAAAGAAACGTATTAAAATAAAGCCGTGAGTCGTCGCGAGGCACTTAAGCGCGCTGCTCGCAGTTCAGCTGAATTATTCGCCATGGCTGCTCCTTCCTAATGCCGCGCTGTACATATTGCACGCGCGTTTGATGGCCCCACTCCCTCGGAACAAGGCGCCTGTTAATCTCTATCTGAATCGTTGCATTTTAAATTTTGGTTGAACACAAATGACATGTACACTAACAGTGTGTACTGGACGCCGATGTGTCTAAAATTAATTAAAGACAAGATTTAAGCTCTATTTCTGTTTTTTAATAATCACGACTGTAGATTACAAGTATTATGATTAACAATTTTTTTAACAAATTTTACAAAGTTTTATCTTATGATAAATATTGTTACGAAGTTTCTTTTTACATTAAATTCACTCTTCAACTATAACTATCTGTAAGTACTTTGCCGCTGTTATTAATAAACGTTTTGTCTAATTCTATTTCAAAATTAAAGTACATGCGGGTAAAATGTACTGTATGATTTTTCAAAGCATGTAGTGACTCTCCTTTGAAAAATAATATAAGCCATGTACTTACTTCACGTATATATATACATATATTCGTGAGAAGATTAACAAATGGGCTGCAGTCCACCTGATTTTAAGTAGTAGCTGCAGCGCATCGACGTCCACATGCAACCTCAACCGGGTCTTTTAGGCCTACCTGAGCTCGTACGTAAATGCCTTGATATTCCCGAGGGCTGAGATGGTCGTCTCGCTATTAAATGTAGCCGGTAAGTGGATGAGAAATCCGATTGCCGGCAACCAAAACACATGACGCACTGACGGCCAATTATGAGGGCAGTGGTGGTACCTTCCCGGTCGAACTATAGTTCTACTTCTACTTCTACCCCTTAGCAAAACGCACACTACACATTACCACTAATCAAATGTTTCCTATCAGTATCATATCCATACGTACGTATGTCGACCCTAAGGCGACAATCGCTGTTTATGTCCATGCTTGTATTTTTATGTACCGATGATTCCCTGTCGCTGTTAACTACTAGTGTATGTAACTATACAGATAGTAACGTTAAGTTTCCCTTAAAACATCAGCGAGTACATAAGCACATTATTTATGTTATTGTTTTCCAAGAATTCCGCTTACTTTACTTCCTCCACGGAACGTATTCCGTCATCTTCTTTTTGACATCAAGCGGATTATACAACACGCCACATTTTATTTCTTCCTTAAATTTTGCCACATTTTTGGGTAACAAGACGATCTAACAATTAGTTCGGTTAAAAAAAAACTAAGGTTTTTTTATCGGTGAGTGTCCGAAGATGGATAAAGGTGCGGCGGTTGAATCAATTAATTCCTTGATTACCCATTTTTCCAATCGCGCCGGTTTCCCGTCTCCCGGCCGTCCGGTCGTTTTAATGGACGGGTTTTAATGACGGTCGGTTACGTTTTCGCCTTTGTATGAATAATTACTGAGACGATTGCTCCCGAAATACAGAATCAGTCCCTCAATTCCCTATCATTCAAGCGAATATTGTAATTAAGTTTATTTGTTGATCACATACCTATTAATATTAGAAAAGAATATCGTTCTTGTGCACAAAAAATAGTAAACATAATATTAATCGCCATTTAATGGAATTTGTATATACATTATTTTGGAAATAATTTTAAAACGATTATAACGAATAAATGGTTATTGAAGTTTTTGAGTAATCTATAATTGAGAGCAACTTTATGTTTAGGCGCAATTATTATAGTTATGTGTGTTTGTTACTGTCATGAGCAATCGGTCGGTTATCAGTGTAGTGTAGGAACAATAATTATACTTTGTACTATACGAAATTGTGTAATTGTTTGACTTACTTTAATAACACAGCGAAAGGATACCTTCTACATTTTTTAATTTGTTGGGTAATTTTTATGTATCCTATATTACAGTTATAACTACAGTTAGTTATAAAGGATAATAGAATCTCTTTTCTTTAAATTATATAACGTCGATATTAATATATTATCTTCGTTATTCACACCTTTACTGGTCGCGTACAACGTATGTATGTACATAGTCGGCAGTTTGTGTGGACGCGTTGCGTGTCGTGCGCCTCATAAATGTTTAATGCGATCGCAATAAAATTCTCGACGTATTTTCATAAAAGTTGTGAATAAGTTTTATGTAATTTTTGAGGCAATAGATGATGTATTATATTTATGGTTTTAACTTCCCTTCACTCTCGTTCCCTTATCTCCTTTAGGCGGTTTACAAGAAAGTTTAAGAGGAGGCAATTCTGTAAGGCGAATCCCGTGGGCGGCAATCCTGTGACGGAAGACGAGGGAAAATCCCGTTGAGAAATCCCTTTCACGTCACTGTATTTGTTATGATATTTAACAATTTTCTGTTAATTCAGACTTAAAATTAATAAATATCAATGTAATTTTTTTCAATGTCGCAACTTAATGTATTTACAAAATTAATGTACTAAACAAAATTTGTGGCTTAAGGATGGACTCAAAACGGTATAATAAGGTATCTGTTTTAACCATCTCACAGCGAAACTGTAAAAAAATATTAGTGACCAACCGCATTTATTAGTTGGTTTTCATCATTCAAACTCAGTAAATATTACAGACTGACTGTTATCTCGGTTAATTTAAATAAGAATATATGTTTATTAATCGAATAATTTACATAAAAAGTGTTATCTTTAGTGCACTTATGGGCATTTGAATATATTTTATGAAGCGAATTTGCATGACGAAACTGCGTCAAAACGGGAGAATTACTGAAATGGATGTACAGTGCAACGGAGATACGTCGCGAATACAGCGGATTATATGCTTTCGAGATACTGAAAGAGCATTTGAAAGAAATTGTATAAACAATTGCAAAAGGTCTTAACCTCTAGCGACATTCTCAGCATTTTAAACTCTATCATAAAACCATAGAGTTTATTTTAACTTGGATCTGCTTAAGATAGGGACGTATCAAAATAAAGCTACAAGGAACTTTATCGCGCCAGTTCAACGGGTGAGTTATTCGCGATAGCAGCGTTTGCCACTCGCTAATGCGCTACTGTAAATATTACACGCGTGTTTCCTGGCCCAACCGTTTTGTATAAATCCTTAGATTTAATACGTATCTATTACATTGTTGTTTTTGTAACTATTCTCAAATAGGAAAAAAATCTGACGTCAAGTGCCGATGCGTTATCTTAAGGATTTAGTTGGCACGCCACGTTTAAGTGAACCGTCTTTACCACCATACCCCTCAAATTAGAATACTGAATATTTTTTATTAATTTGCAGTACGTAAAATATAAGCGTGTAGAAAGATAAATTTAAATTCAAGTTAACAACTCAAATAAACAACAACGTACAAAACAAGATTCCCTCTGAAGTAAATTCAGATGCTATGACCCTCCGAAGGACGAAGATGGTTTCATCCGTGAGCTGACTACCTCACTTATCATAAAAAAATGGCAGGTGCTAGAACTATATTTTGACTGGGGAAGTACCAACACTTCCGTCATTCACTGGAGAGAAGCAACTTTTGTGTTTCGGCGTTGAGAAAGGCGCTACACTTACAATCTCAACGACTCTCCAAGTACTCGGGAGTAGCAACGCATATAAATACAACCTAAAGTAGGACAAAATTCTGTTTGATTGTTTGTACATCAACTATGACTGTAGCGACTACTGACATCGGCTGGACTGCGACCTCGTGTATGATTTTTTTCACAAAAACATTTGCTTCACTATAGAAATGGGCGTGACGGTGACCCTCACAGTGGAACAGTAATTTTTTGTTTTAGCTTTTTATTTGTGTTTGGTTTATATAAACAGGCAAGCAAAAAGATATTTAATAAAATTAATTGGTATGAAATAAATAAAATATAAATGTTACTGCAATAAAAGCAGTTGTTTTATCGTTCAAACACCAACCGCATTCGGAGTAAATAACTCGGAAATATACGTTTTACGATACAATTACAGTTGAAAACGAGAGCACAGTGAGTTGTATGCCGATAGCTCATTAACTTTCTGTCGATTTAATTTTTGAAACCAAACGACAAAATTGAATTAGTTTCGAAGTCCCGTAAACTGGAATATTTGCTATTTGTGTCTGCAGGCTAGCATGCAGTAATGTCCAGTGATCGTTGCCAGAACTCGACACTTGATGTCACCTGACACTCCTGATAAATGACCTGATCAAAGGTGGGAGAACTATAGTTCGACCGGAGAGGTATCACCGCCGCCCTCATAATCCGCCGGAAAGTATTACTTGTGTTTCGATTGTAGAGGTGCGGTTGCCTGCTACACTTTGAAGCTAGGCGACGATTTTAATCCTCAGGAGTATCAATGTATCTACGTTCGAGCTCAGACAGGATTTCGGTCGTATTTGTGGCTGTACGTCTATGTGCTGCGACGACTTAACATCTGCTGGTTTGCATGCTCGTTTGCGACTCTTCTCACAGAAAAAAAATGATAACAACCAGATAACTACCTGATAACTAACTTGGAACGTCTTGACAAAGGGAAGTGGGAGCTTTATAGGCCCTAGAATCATAATTCGGTTGGGGAGATGATCCCGACGCACGACGAGTTATGGCGTCATAAAGATTTTTTTTTGATTTGATTACAGAGGTACACTACAGAGGTACAAGCAAATCAAATATTTACGTCCTCAAGAGTATGGACTCTGACAGATGGTAGAACTGTAATTCGGCCAAGGTGGGCCAACCACTGACTTCATAATGTAACGTAAAACAACTGGTTCGTTTCAGTTAGAGAGATGCGGTTATCAGCTACATTTAAAAGTGCGGCGAGCAACTCCGTCGTCATAGATAAGTATGAGCACAGAGAAAACTTCAGTCGCGTCCCAGGTTTTATGTGGATATTCATGGGCGCCTCTGCGCCATCATGTGCATAGTCAATATATATATGAAAATATAATGTATGTCAGGAAGCACAATAATAGATTTATCAAAAAGTGTAATAA
>DWON01010864.1:0-10514 GCA_018251015.1 Phocides pigmalion okeechobee
CTCACATAAAGAAATCCTATATTTTTTCCTATCCACATAGTGCATGCTTTGAAACATGTACCATTATACATTGTGGTGGCGGATTGTTGCAAAGTAGTTTTTAACAATAACTGAATAAGATAAACAATGCATATTTTTATGAAATGGCAAATAAAATTATTGTTTACAGGCAACTCCTCAGATTCTGCATCATCAGAACAATCTGATAGCGACAATGACGTAAGGGCACCTTCGCCCTCCATAAACAAAATGGCTACCAAAACTCATAAAAAACCGGTTCGGAATAAGAACTCTAACAGAAAAAAGGGACGACAAGTGGAACTTAGTGCCAGCGAGATCTGCCGTTTGCTTACTCAAGCGGTTGATAATGGTAAGTGTAATACTCTTTATAAAATATATTATAACACTTTCCATGCGGTGCTTACATATTACATCGAGTCAACGTTGCCGGAGGCGGCACTAAATTGGAGCTGTTTTCTCTTGACTGAAGATGAGCCGACAATTACATAAATATTGTATTCTTAGCATCAACGAATACACAGACGTCAATACAGCACTGGTGTTCGCCTGTAATCCATACAGATTTGTGCGTACTCAACTGATATTACAAGCCGCATGCGCTTTGCGCCAAGTAATATAGAGCACTTGTGTATCGCGCAGTGAAAGTGTTAAGTAGTCATACTCCGTAGACGTGTAAAGAAATATAAAACAGTATCGAAATAAGACCGCTAGCGGAAACAAGGGATGACATATCGACCTTTATGCCCACGAGATTAATTTGCTATCTCAAGCACTTAATAATGATTAGTATTATGCAGCAGCTCTGAAGATTTATTCGTACTAGGTGGCTAAGGAAGAAAATATAAAACTGCTTTACACTTTAGATCTCTCACAAAAACAAGAAATGGAATATCGAGCTCAGTGCAAACGAGATCCTTCGTATGATAACTTAAGCTCTAAGGTACTAAGTACTTGTAGATAGTAACTAAGAAAAGGAACAAAATAGTTCGTAATAAGAACTCTAACACGAACAAGACACGGCATATCGAATTCAGTACATGAAATCGTCGTTTGCTAACTCGGCAACTGTTTTTTTTAAGTGAAAAGAGTAGCAAACGATCATGCAAACCAAATGTAAGCAAATGGGCAGGTTATTTTATACGAAATTTCTTCTAGTAATTTAGATCTAGTTTTTTTATTTAATCAGTCTTATTAATTAAGTGGCATTTAGACCTTAAGTATTTTATTGTATCTATAAGGTTCGGATAGGATTAGTATTGGATTTCTTCACTTGACTAACGAGAAGAGAGCAAAACCCGATCACAGAGCAACGCTAACTGGAACGGAAACAAGGTAGGTCTGCGAGCCGGCGCAAACGAGATCTGTTCCTGAAATGTTATTGATGATGGTAAAGTTTCCTTACCAGCGATTCGAAATAAAACTTTCTGCAACGGGCAACACTGGGTTGAGATTTGTATCCAATGTAACGTATATACCAGTAAATGTTTGACGTCAGTGTTGCCATCAATAGAATTCAAAATATTCGGTAAATTGATATAACGGTATATTAAAAGACAGAAGTCAACAGTGACTGTAGTGAAAAATTAAATTACCATTATCGTAAAAATAACCCTTAAGCTAATTTAAATCAATGACATAGGTATGTGAAAAAGGATATCTCATCAAATTTCAGTATCTTCGTATACGACAAGCTTATATCTTTCTTCCTACCAAAAATAGAATGATGGACTACGATAAATTTTTAGTTCGCTCGTATAGTTATTTCGGCTGGGAAGGTACCACCGCCGCACTCATAACTCGCCGTAAAGCATTATTTGTGTTTCGCTTGGATAGGTGAGGTTGCCGGCTACACTTTGAAGCGACGCGACCATCTTTGTCCTCAGGAGTAGCAACGTATCTACGTTCGAGCTCATAGGATTTCGGTCGCGTTTGTGGTTGTACGTGGATATCTATGGGCGATATACGATGGGCTGCGACTACTGAACATCACGTGGTTTGCATGCTCGCTTGTTACTCTTCTCACATAAAAAAGTTATATGATTGAATTCGTTTTTTATATTCTGGGCATACGTTGGGCATGGAATTCCTAAAAATGGATATTCCTGTGTAAGTGGATCATAGTATACTGCACGTTGTTCCAATGTGTTGCCCAAAATCTCGTTACGTTAAAATGTCATAATAAAATAGGTTTTTAATCTAAACTTAGGGGGTGCAACTTAACATAATTTCTGAAGCACAGAGAGGCTTATAAGGTGCACCTACTAGCAGTCACCCATCCAACTCCTGATTGCACCCGATGTTGCTTAACTTTGTAGGTTGATTACGGTCTGCATCAGCCTCGAGACTTATATGCATCCTTATAATATATTCCATTAATTTTAGGACTGTCGGAAGGTTTAAAATGGTTAGCAGAAAACCTAGAAGAGGTGGCACTGGATCAGGAAGCCGAATGTTACGACCCCAACGCTGAAGCAACGCCTCTGGTGCCAATTTCCAGCGAATCTGTCCAGGCTATGGATAGTACTTTGTTTAAGAAAGTGTTGAAGGGACTTGGTATTGTCCCTCCCGTTGATGAACAGGTTACTTTTTTACTTTGGTTTCTGTTTTATGTACTTTTAGTTCTGTTTATGGATTCTGTTCACTCTTAGGCAATGATTGTAGTTGAGCAGTTTTGGGTGCAAAGAATCTCTCAACTTCTAAAGTCATACTTCTACTTTTTCTCGTTATCAACACACTGCCGTGCAAAGGGTACCTGTCAAATTGACTAGGTCCAGAACATAGTCCACCACACCAGGCAAATTCAAATTAGCAAACATACACTTTTGAGAAATCTTAGACAGATTTCCTCGCTGTTTCCCTTATTTTTAAAACAAGATTTATTACAGGAAACATATTGGAGAATTCCAAGTAGTCTTCATTTTGAAACTATTAGAAAAAGACGAGAAATCATATTGAAAGCAATAAATAGAGAATTAATTGTTAATGTAACATCTAACAATGACAAACCTCAGGAAAATGTCGTTGAAAATAGTAAATCAGAATCTAGTGACGATGACGATTTATTTGAAAAACTGCGAAAGATGCGAGACGAAAATGTTGAAAGCTTTACTAAAAGCGTTAACAATAAAAGTGACGGGCAAATCAATTCAATGAAATCGAATAGTCGTAAGAGGATTCGTAGCGTTGACTCCTCTGATGAGAATAGCAGAGAGAAAATGCAGAAAATTGTGGAAGCAGATGAAGAAAACATCGACGATGACGATATACTGTCGTTCGCCAAAAGGACCCTGCAGCACACCGAGCTACCCGACACTGAAGACATATTAGTCAATTTACCGAGACACAGTGGTAAGTTACCATGTATATTACATATATTTCTATGTTAGTCACAGATATATCATTAATAATAAGTCGGTAGTCTAATATTCACTTTAACAAAATTACATTTTATAAGAAGTTTAATGAAGACGAAATAAAAAGAACGCAGTAATGTGGGTTGGTGTTTGTACGAGACTACAGAAGGCTAATATATAACACATTCATACATACATTTAATAATAACATAATACATTTAATAATAACACATTCATACATACATTCATTCAGACATATATACATACATACATATACAGGCCTCAAGGTCTATCTAACGTACCTAGATGTGTTGCCAATCCTAACGACAAAGATGATGTACACCAGTACAATCTTTATTTCGTTTAAAAAGTCCCCATGTTTGAAGTTGACAAACGGCAAATGAATAAGACCAAATTATAAGGATTATGTTAGCCATTGACTGCATGACTGCAGAATCCTTAAAAAAATGATTTGCCGTGAATGTGAAGCGGTTATTTTATCTTCTTACAGATGACAGCGATAAAGAAGATGACGCGATAGTTCTGTCGACGAAACGCAAAAAACGGTTAGTAATGAGTGACGAGGAATCCGAATAGAAATAAAATATACATGTATTTAAACTTTCCGTGTAATGTAATTAAAAATTCAATCAACGCTTTTGAGTTTCAATAAAACGCACACCAATTGCACTTTTATGCGCCATATCGGTAACTGCCAGATTTATGAACCGCCTGCGTAATAATTTACGTGAAAACGTCATGCTATTTCGCTAGGCTTGAAACAACGCTGACATTATTTTGAACCGATTCAATTAACTCGTTTAAAAAACATTTGTGTAAAAGTTTATGTTGACATTTGACATAAAACAGTTCCATTAAGCAATGACAACGTAATTTTTTTGAAGACGACTTGTTTAGCGATGAAAAGATACTAATTTTTTCTTTAGTCCTACCCCAATTGTGAGGAAACTTACATAGCTGTGGGCATTAAAAGGTTGGAGCCAAATTAGAAATAATATTTCTTTGTGTTAAATTTAAATCTTGTGACAAAAGTTTAGTCCCGCGGTCATTTCTCTACTCATGTGCCCTATCACATTTATCTATAGTTCTATTTTATTACAAGAGTGTGTTCAGTTATGCGTTACGATAGACTAAACTTGCTGACATTTGAAGAGCCACAACGAATAAAATATTGAAAACTAAAATAATAATATTGATTTAATAAAAATAAAATAATATTTAATTTTACTTTTTCTAGCATTTAAACTCTACTAAGGTTGCGCAGATCCTCACTTAGCCGTGCTTTTAAATTGCTACTATTTTCTTTTATGGGGAGTAAAGTTCCACCTGAGACCAAACACACAGGACATTAAAGTTTCAAATGGATTGTTGGACACCGCTATACGAGATTAGATATAGAAGACTGTTTTCCTGTTGTTCAAATACACATTAGCTCCTGAAATTAAAAGTATTACCACATGTTTTAAATCTGTATATTTGAAGGTATTTCAAAGCTAGTCATGCCAGGAATGCCTCTAGATATCTACCCATACGAAATACTAAAATATGTACCATATACGAAAAATATAATCTTCATAGACGCAAAAATAAGCGCAACCGTAAAAATAAATTCTTATTTTTTTTTGTTTATGGAGCATTTGGTTATTTTGAGTATAATTTTTAGTCCTCAATCAATTTTTGAATGTACCCAAATATTATTAATATGCCACTTAAAATAATGTATATTAATATTCAATAAACAGTAATCACTAAAATTTACACATTCAGATTTTTCATGATTAGTTCTAAAGGGTAATTGAAAACTATATAGTCAGCCTTAGTAAGAAAGAGAAATATTTTTTTGATGAAATAATTACATTTATTCTCAATTATCTAAATAATCGATTAACTAGCAAACATTTCGATAGACAGGTCCTTACAAAGTTACAAAGAGACCTCTGCCTATCCTAACAGTATTTTCTTTATCCACGTACGCTCATGTAGGTATTCCAATATCATGTACGAATACATACATGTAGGAATTCCAATATCATCCCGCCATCTGATAGCAATATACTCTTATGGTGCACTCTGTTGCCGGTATTTTCTTTCCATTGCAAGGTCGTATGTTCTCTTGCATTCAATATTGCAAATATTGTGCAATATACCCGCCGGAGAAAGGAATATTGTACGTTTATGTTTGTTTTAACAAACTGGGTAGTATTTGTTCACCTACAGTTTTAATGTTTCTTTATTATGAAATGTTTATCATAAAGTTATGTAAATCACTGTTGGTGAATGATAAAATTTTGTTAAATAGTAAATGGACATATATGTATGTACGTTCACTGTGTTGCAATGTTTCTAGTAATAATACGTTACTACTAAATTAACTTATTTTGTCTGTAAGGGACATTGATAATTATGAACATAAAAAGATATGGTGACTGACAGAATCAAAAGTCAAGGCACAGATAAAACAGCTAAACCTAGCACGCTGAAATTTTGCAAAATTTAAATTGTTTTTTTTATATAGAGTGATTACTTAATACTGTTTGAAAAATCCACCCTTAGGGTTGTATGACTTTTGGTTATTTTTATAAATTTGCTTCAAATATACATATAGGGTAAAATAGAGCTGCATGATTAATTGCAATGTATTTTAATATTGTCATCTGTGTGAGCAAAGCCCGTGGAATAAACGTAGTATTTATAATTTTATACCTACCGGTAGACTTGTGCCATTATATTGATTTTTCCTTGTTTCGTAATACATTTCCCTATCACAATTGTCACAAAACATTTACCCCTAATAAATTCATTCGCACTTCACAAATACATGTTTGGAATTACCCCGCAGTTAATTAAATGGGCGCTTTTAACCCCGTGTCTTTGAACGAAGACGCTATATGTACACCTCCATAACAAAGATAGATATAAATTGTGGAGATTAATTTCGAGGGTGAGCACTAAATCTTTTCACTCAGCATCAGATTAGCGCCCCGAGCCCTTCCCCTAAATGTATCCTTGTTTTTCTAACATTATCTTAACGTTGTAAACATCAGCCCGGAACGGGACCAGGAAATACTACCTGAAACAACATTCAAATTGTATACGAACAAAAACGTTAATTTACATATTAAACCTATTCACAAATTGTATTCGGTTAGTGACAGACTACAGTTTCTGAAAAAAAAAACAAACCGACATAAAAACAATTACTACAATATAACAATTTGAATGATACATTATTAAATAACTTCGAGCCTTGTGTCCCTGTAACTAATCGACAAAGTTAATATATAGTTAAGGATAAAGCGGAAAATTAAACATTTTTCTTTATAAGTAGGTGCCGCTTCTAAAGTTTTTTATTCAGTTTATCTACATAATAAGATTATTCTTTGCTGATAACGTAATTATTTTTTTGTATTCATGTACCCCTTGATAACGTTCAAAGAGTGGGTAACATAATTTATATTATGCTATATAAAACAAAAGTTCTGTACAAACTTTAAGTAACTAAATATTAACTAATTGGTATCTCACTTTAGAAAGTTTAATAAATTGGCCGTCGGCATTTACTTGCCCAACAGAGAAGTCGTATATAAAGTTTTATCCATTAACTATATTAAGGTACTATTAATATATTTTATGACTGTAATTTTTGTTTTGTATATGGTAAAGTGTTGAAGTAACAACTCTCGCCGCCTGTTATTGAAGCATAGCGACGGAGTTCCACCTGAAGTCGCTTACAGATGTTACAACTGCAACCACCGTGACTAGAAATGTAACTTGCTACACAGCTCATCAAAAATCGACCTATTCCCAAAACGAGTAGGTCAGTAACACGAGTAGGTATCAATGTATGTTGAATCCCACAATAAAATGCCTATTCAGAATTTGTAATTAAAACATCATCGAGCCCCTAATATATTCCCCTAAATCGCGGTCCAAAAAAATACAAATGATCGTTTCATTTTGGTAATCCTGCGGGAATCCAGTTTTTCTTATTCAAATGTTCAGTCAGCTATTTTAATGTTTCAACACAGCACGTCATCAATCTTTGCTGAACTCGAACGTGGGCCATTAGGACCGCCCTCTTGCAATTATCCACTCGAATAAAAACGTTTTAAGTGTTAAATTAACGATATCTCAGCGGAACGCTGGCTTGTCCAACTAAGTGATTAATTTCAGCTCTTACTGATAGTTGGGCGCTTCCTACTGATAAACAGAGCTCCTTATTTTAAACTTATCACTGTTATTATAATCAATCCATTCCTGTCAGATCTCCACAAATTGAGGAGGTTTGACTACAACCCTGGACTCTATTCAAGCGAGAATAGGTACACTTCATACATCGTTAAGGGATTTATACATAGAAATAGACAGATATGAGGAAAAACCTGCCTCATGATACTTTCGTTCCTCGTCAACATAAGTGACACTTAAATTTTAATATGCACATAACTTCGCAAAATCAGGGGTTCTTGTCATAAATGGGAATTTCGTAAAATATGACAGACCGGAATACTCCTTTTAAACTTTTAATGTGGATAACTGATCCTTTGTCAAAAAGACTTCTGATCATGTTAGTACTCAAATGTCACTACTTCACACGCCCAGCTCTGTAGAGTACAAAAATTCAAAAGTAGGTAAGTATTTGGGTCTTACTTATTTTTTGATCGAATTTGGATATAAAAATTATTTCTTATCCAATGTTTGAGTCGCACATGTTACAATTCCTTTAGAAATAACTTTTTTTGTAATTCCATTCAGAATGCTTGCACCAAATGTACCATATAATTCAGACTAAGTCACAAAAGCTCTACGGAAACAATTTCCAAATGTCGTTTATCGTGATTTCCTACACACAATTCACGTTATTGGAATTGTGTGCAGTTAAACTTCGTAGCGAGGACAAACAGCTATCGGAAAAATCTGTCGTGCCTTTCGATGTTTCTCATTCCTGCCCCAGTCACTTAGCTACGTAAATATAAACAGCCGTCATTCTTCTTCTTTACGCGTCGAGCCAAGAGAAAAGAATGACAAACGAGTTAAAAGAATAATGGAAAGTAAATGAAAACAGCAAAATCGCTTTTGTCAGATGCTCCCGTCTTCCTTTTGAGTTTTCTGAGTTGTTGCGTCTCATAACAAATGCTGGTATTCAACGATATAATCACTCTTTACAACTCTACAGTAAAATAATGATATTTGAAAGCGTGTTTATATATTCGTAAGCTTCATATATCTCAATTTTTATTGTAGATTAATGCGAACAGTGATATTCATATGCCAAAGCTTTTTAATTACTTCGTATTGATTTAATAAGTTCAATTATATGAAGTGCTTACTATCAGATTGACGTGCGTAATTGTCCCAAAAAGAGCAGTTACTCTATCATTTATCTAGTGAATAATTCTTGTGAAGTTTTGTCTAGCAATCTTGTTAATTAAATAATAGTAATTTTTAGATGAAAGTAAAATAAATTAGGCAAAAAAAGCTTAATCTCCGAAGAAAAACTCAATGATGATAAAATGTGCCAACAATGTACGAAATGTTACTAAACTATTCAGAGTTGTCCATCCAAAATTTGGGTAGCAATGGGTTGGTATTATAAAGAATAAATAGTATAGACGAAAAATTGTTATTGTTATTTTAATAGAAGTCAGAAATATACTGTTAATTACAATAATGAAAAGTTAAAACTAATTATAATAAAAGCCTAACCTAAACAATCTAAAATGAGTCCGTGCCCTGTTTAAATATGTTTTAAACATTTTTAAACTAACATTGGTCTATTAAATAATAGACCATAAATCTACTTCATTTGTTACGGTATTAAAAGGTAACAAACATTTAATCTAAACGGTCTAAAAATATAAACTTAGAATACTACTACGATCAGTATTTTACCACAATTTCCATCTATTTAGTACCTTAGATTAATTTGCGTCTAATCACCATGACTCAAATCTTAATTAAATTAATAAGTTGTTAGTGCCTGTTGTATACCTATGAAATATCCTCAAGCATTTAGCAGAGGATGCGGGGTGTGTATAACGCACCCTCAGGTAAAAACCAAATTCAATTTTCCCTCGCCTAAACAGAACGGTATCGCGTAGATAAATCTCAAGACCGCCTCGTCGTGCGCCCGTAGCTACGAAAAACAAAGTTTAATAGAAAAGTAAATAGAAAAGTCGAGTGGAAACACTGAATGTTAAAAGTTTTAATTCGCATCGGATAACGACTATCGTTATATTAACACCAACACGCATCTAACACCGGTCTAGATTAATTTCTCTTATTCTTATTTATGTCTCATAATGAATGTCAAATTTTATTATTTTTACTATTTGAAGGGTACTCGCGATTAGCGCTCTCAGGGGTAAACTAAATAATTCAGCGGTAATCGTTCGAAATATCAATAATTACATAAGCATAAATTGTTAGGTATCTGTAACATGTATAAATTCCTTGATGATATTTGTTTAAAATCATATTATAAAATTGAGTTAATTATTAAAAATGTAAGAACGACAACATTGTTTTAACGTAATTAGTGAACATACCGAAAGGCATTTGAAAGAGTTTTTCAGAATTACATGTTCCCGGTACAATATATATACAATAAGCGAGCAATAGTGTCACGTATACCGACAAAACGACATTTCTTTGAATGTAGCATCCTATGTATGTTGTTGAAAATGGCATACGGTTTTATTAAACCAATAATAAATTTTGACACATATAGATAAGTATACTTACGAGTAGCTACTTACTTCGTATTTAGCATCCTGAGAGCTGAATCTAGAATATTAGAATATTCTCTTTAGGCTGATAAATTAGATAATCACTCTGAAATGTTAGTAATTTACTATTTTATATTTCTTTTGTTATTAGCGTTTTTTAATTTGAAGAAGCATTTTATCACAAAAACTAAATATGTATGTAGTTATATATTTCGTACAACCTATTACAAGTTATGAACCTTATAAATGCCTAAATTTATGTATATATATTTTTTTTTTATTGTGATACAGTAAGAAACGGGCATGTAGGCCAACTGATGTTAAGTGGTCACTGCAGCCCATCGACAACCACGTCCAATCTCAAATAGAACAGAAGTTCTATTTAAGGATG
>DWON01010865.1:0-10514 GCA_018251015.1 Phocides pigmalion okeechobee
GGACTCCGACTCGCTGCCGAATATTTCACGACTCATTACGAATTATGGCAATGTAAGGCACGCGGTTTTACATATAATGTACTACAGGCCACGTTATGTCGAGTGGTCACCGCAGCTCATGGATATGTACGTAAAACCTCAAACGGGACCAAAGTCCTGGCCAAAATCAAACTCAGATGCGTTTCAAACTTAATGCATTTATTTTATAATTATATATAGGCTTGCGAGGTCATTTAAAAACAATCACTTTAAGTATACTGTAATTTATTACTAGATCGGAATGTAACTCCAAGTAAGAGAATCTAGTGGTTGGAAATTATTTAAGTTAATTTGATATTCAAGACTAATATTAATTTCATTGGAAAACATGTTTAATTCAAATTACTTAAAGACATTGTTACGACAAAAGTAATCAAAATGCTGCGTTACGTGACAAATTCAACTTGTTCAATTACATATGTTATTTAAAGAAAACATTTTTTATAGATACTATATTCTTACATTTCTTTAAGCAAAGACGAAGTGTCATATGAAGTAGTTACCTGTCATCCAAGGGCTCCTCGATATCTTCGTCGGAGAAGAGCTTCCTGCGCTTACGCGGCGTGCGCTCCTGCGGCCGGCACTGCTCGCAGAACCAGTCGCCCTCCGGCACTTTCTGTTGACATGATTTTTGTGAAACATACTAGCAACATTATAGACATGTGGATTTAGTGACGCTATTATGTTATAGGTATAGTTTTGTCTAATCATTTAAACCGGGAGTCAGCAACAGATGTTCATTACCAACTCCCTTTTGGGTAATAACTCATAATATGCTTTATAGATGTGCTTATAATAACGATTCACGAATGGCAGCTGAGGTTCCATGGGTGGACTAGGCAACGATATTCACTCCACACGTAAAAGAAGAAACTACTTTTACCACTGCCACCACTGCTATTCTACTCATGGAACTGCAGCTAAAGTTCACGATACATTATGATACATCTCTCAAGCATAGGAATTTTAGCATTAGCCATAGGAAGAAATTATTGGTCAAAAATAAGTGAAAAATAGATAATTATTGATGAATTTGCTAATATATGTGGTCAATTGATAATCGTTAATAGCAAATTTTACGTGCGATTCTAGCCTCAGGGGGTATATTAAGCAGTGCGCCCAAAGTCCATACTAAATGATTTAAATTACACCTTACCTTCCTTATCCGATATTCGTCCTGAATGCGTGTAAATTAATTTATAACATTATTTTTCAATAGGAATACATGTGCTTAAAATGTCAGTCTAGAGAAAACATCACCAGTATAGTGCCGCTGCTCGCAACGCTGACTTGATATAAATACGAGTGTTAATATATGTATTACTAGTGTTAATCTGCGGCATTGCTTGTATAATAGTAAGTGAGATGCGTGCTACAAATTGTATAGAAATACGTAATAAAAAAATGTTGAAAAAGTATCTATCTTAAATATAGCAATTTTTGGTCATTACTCAGTTGCAATAAAACATAAAGCAATAATACATAGCCCCAAGAAGATGAGCGGTACAGGCACTATATGTACATACTATATTAAATCCTTAAATGTAGCGATACCATACTGTAACATTTTCGTTCCATTATTTATCACATGACATGATGTGTGGGACTATTAAATTAATAGAGAATAGTGTTTAGTACTGTTGTAATGGCCTTCATATAGGTGGGATAAATTGATACTAAGTGAGTGCCAAAAGTAGCGGCGATGTTCTGTCGAAACCGTAGGGTCTTATAGCCTTTAAGGAAATAAAGGAGAGGTGATCTGACCGTCAGTTTAGGCTTCAAGCAGTAGAGATGGTGTCCCTTGTTGCAGCCGTCGCAGAGCAGCATGTTGTCCGGGTCGGTCTTGCGGCGGCACACGCGGCAGCTCGCGTTGAGGATGCTGGCGGACCAGCTGATGCTGGAGTCCAGCGCCAGCAGGTGCAGCACCAGCTGCGCGAAGCTGCGGCACTCCATCAGCGACACCTCCCAGCGCTCCAGCGCGTCCAGTTCCAGCGGCTTGTTTTTCGCTTCGCGGTCCTTGCGCTCCTTGTCGTCGAGACCTGCATTTTGTGTAATGCCAGGTGTTAATCGCAGTTAATAAGGTGGTGTGGTAGCGCTAACGTAAACACAGCACTTTTGTTCGTACATAGTCTATACAGATTTGTTCGTACAACAGGTGTGTACAAGCTGCAAGCGCGTTGCGTCGCGCATTACACGACACTGTTGTACCCCGCACCGAAAGTGTAAAAGTATAATAGTAGCACTCACCGAGCGGCCGCTTGAGGTACTTGTGGTGGATGGCCTGCTCCAGCTGCAGCAGCGCGCCGGCCAGCTCGCGCACCACCTCGGGCTTCGCCCCGCTGACCTCGTCCTCCGGCTCGCTCTTCACGCCGTTCACCTTCACTGGCTCCAGGTAATAGCCCGGGTCGCGGTACTTGTTCTCGCGGATTTGCACCTCCGACTGGTCTATGTCTGTAGACGTTTTTTTTGTTAGAAGACTAGTAAACGAACTTGCAGACCATCAAATGTTAAGCAATTCCTTCAGCCTATGGATGTCCATATCCAATCTCAAGTAGGACTCTAATCCTATATGAGATTGCGTGTACACGCACGACTGTACACTCATTATTACTAACAACTAAGTTAGTTGTTAGTGTAGGCAGTAATTGTATTTTAAGAAATTAATAGTTTAATCACTGAATCACATTAGTCACTGAATTGAAATATTGATTTTTAAAATAAGGTTTAAACGACATGACTCCTACAACTCCAAATGTCAGTTTGTAAATAAACATATTTACAAATGTTATGATAAACTTTATCGAATATTATGATATCCTTCACTTGGTTCTCAAGAGATGGCGCCACATACATTCTGAATCACGGTACCAAAGTTTTCTAAACTTCTCACATTACTGTTGTTCACAACTTTTTACCTGTACTTACATACTAGGACTAACAATTAGATAATCCATTGAAAAATCTCTATATGGCACTAACCTGTAGGAACTTTAAACTCTCCATTGGGCAAATGGCAGTCGTCCCTGTACTGGCTGTGCGGGCCCCACGTCAGGTACTCCGCCTGCTTGTCGTACCCGCGCAGCATGATCGTGCCGCGCCACGCTTCTCGATCCTGTAAAAACGCTGTTCATTTAATTAATCCATAAAATATAATCCTAAATACTGACAGCTAAATCATAGGGCTCCAGTCGTCCATTAATATACTATTATAGCTCCTTAGTATGAGGAATATATCAAAAAATATTTGAATTCGCTCTTAAAAATATCACATTAAGGATGACTTACAGTAATACTTCATTCGGATCCTACTATCTAAGACATTTAAACAAGGAACTAAGTATAGAATAGGCCCTTTTGGGTAAAGTTTAGTAATCAAAATAAAAAATATCAAATATTTCATTATAATGTATTTACCACATAATGAAGATTTATCAAAGCCTGAACCGTCGAATTACGGTTGTAAGGGACAAGTATGCAAACCTTGTTCAAGTATGCAATTGTTCCATGTGGAATGTGGAAACAATCTTCGATAGATATCATCTTATAGGTAGGAAAAAGCGTGGCAATGATCCTTCCATAAGCAGACATAAGTTGTACCGACTCACAACGTACCTTAACTTTGAGCGCGCCGAGGCAGCCGTGGAAGATCTTCTCCTCCAGCTCGAGGATGTGGTCGCGCAGGGACAGCTCCAGCGCCTCCGCCAGCGAGCAGTCGGCCGGCACCACCAGCGACGGCTGCACGTGCCGCTTGCGCGTCGCCACCGTCGGCTGGGGGGACTGCCGCCATACATAACATTAACATGCTTTATTGAACACCACAAAAAGTAACCAAAAAAAAAATCTGAGAACGGTAGTTCAACCGGGGAGGTACTACCGCCATCTTCATAATTCACCGTAAAGCATTACTTGTGTTTCGGTTGGGGAGACATCTTCAGTCTCGTAGTTAGTTAGTGTTTGTGGTTGCACGTCGATGTCCATGGGTTGCAGACACCATTTAAAATCAAATAGCTTGCACGCCTATCTGCTACTCTTCCAACATTAAAATATTTTTTCTTTATAACAGTTATGTTTGACAAGGGCGCAAGATACTATAAATGCATATATTTCCAAAATTTATTCTTAATTACGATTAAAAGTACAATATTATTTCACTCATAAGCAAGCTATCACTTTTTGGTGTTTCAGAATAGCAATGCTACATATTACGTCATAGATGACGTGAATACTATAGTGGATTGAATGTGGATGTACGAGTGTCTGCAGCAACCACTATACAAAGAATAACATTGGGCTCTATTTTAACTGCGTAATAAATCCATCTATTATCAGAGATTAAATTGATGATGTCAATGTTAATTTATACTGCTATTATTGGCGCTATATTTGATTGACTTGATAATGTTT
Source organism: Phocides pigmalion okeechobee (assembly GCA_018251015.1). Lineage (NCBI taxonomy): Eukaryota > Metazoa > Arthropoda > Insecta > Lepidoptera > Hesperiidae > Phocides > Phocides pigmalion. Next base: position 4,444 of record DWON01010865.1, read on the forward strand.
GATTTACATAAACTTCTAATCAATATATTGACATAGTTGGTGTATATAAAAATACACTTAATTCTTTCTTAATTATTACTCTCTTTTAGTTCTTACCGGCGCCACGCTTCCGTCGAGCAAATGTAGCGGGCACTTCTTGATGTACTCTACTATGTTGGTCTTGTCTGACTCTAAGGCTTGCCGCAGCTCATTCTCGCGAATACCTCGCTTGTTTAATGAGTTAATGAGCGCCTCGATCTGCTCTTCTGTGTGGTACACCCACCACCGCGGTCTGAAGTCACCCTAGAGATACATATAAATGAAATTATACTAAAGGAAAAGTACAGCTTGCATCGTGATATATAATTTTTGTACTATATTATGTCATTTGAAAAATATTGCCCACAAAAGACTCTCTGGACCCAGGCATACTCCATGCGCCCATGCCTCTGCTCAAACGCAGCGTATACGCGTAGCAATTTCGCGGTGAAGAAACATAAAAAAGGACAACTTTTCACGTTTATGTAGTAAGTAGTAATGGTAAGGCAGTGGTACCTTGCCGTGCACGTGGCAGGTGTCGACGTCGGCGGTGCAGACGAGCAGGTCGCGCATGTGCTGCGTGGCGCCGTCCGCCGCCTGCAGCTTGGCCGCCAGCCCGTTCACGCTGCTCAGCGGCTTCTTGGGCGAGCCGCCGCGCGAGTTCGCCGCCGACTCGTTCTCCTTGTCGCTGCCCGCTGCACGATTTACATTTATATATAATACAGAACAAACAAATATCATTTTTTACTTGTTTTCTACAACATAAAACAACTACCTTACTACATCCTGCAATTCGAAACATAACAGAAATTCATTGATACTGTAAGGTAGAAAAACATGGAGATATTGTACTTAGAGTGAGGTAGCCAGCCTAAAATGTGTCCATCGAAAAAAGAGAAAGAAAATGTTGCTAACTATCTGTCTGTTATCTTGCGCGAGTGCAGTCTGCAATCGTCATTTGTACAGAAATGCTGAAAATTGTCTGAAGATTGGATAGTTAATTCAATCAAATTACATGTTTGATTTTTTTTAACTTTTGCAACTTTTAAAAACGCACCATGAATGTTTCTCGGCACATGTGTGATTAAACAGATAGTTTGGGCCTATAATCTTCCTTCTCTAGTTATATGTTGAACACTCACACTCACAGGCTTGCCTATGGCTCCCGGTTCTATGGATAATATCTCTGTATAAAAAAAAATGTGACGTTACTGACTTCACAATGGCACCACAACGTTCTCCTCATACCTCTTTCCTTCTGGCGCTCCCTCTCGCGCTCCAGGTGGTAGAGCTCGGTGACGTAGGCGAGCAGGTCGGCGGGCGGCGCGGCGGGCGGCGGCGGCAGCGGCTTGGCGCGGCACGGGCCGCGGGGCTCGCTGCCCGCCTCCACGAACAGCCCCGCCACGCGCCGGCAAATCCAGTAACGTCTGTAGCCGCGGTCCGAGCCTGCATCGAACATGGATCACAAAATTGGTGGGAGAACTACAGTTCGACCGGGAAGGCACCACCGCCGCCCTCCGCCGCCGCCGGAAAGCATTACTTGTGTTTCGGTTGGAGAGGTGCGGTTACCGGTTATGCTTTGAAATGACGCGACCATCTTTGCGTTTGCTACTCTTCTCACAAAAAAAACAATAATTATATTGTTTTAAATCACCTTTCGGCACTAAATAATAAAATAATAACATATCTGAATACCATATTTGCAAAAATCATATATGTCTAAACAAACTATATAGTTTGAATTATTGTCCAAAATTCACATAGACATTACATAATATACATATTATAAAGCCCAAAAAAAATATACCTTGTGGCATGTGTCACAAATGTACATATCACAATATTGTTCAATTTTGGTGTCATTCATTACGATACACAAACAGTGAGTGCTAATATTATACCGATCTTGATGATTACATCTTACGATTACATCTTGATTACATGACTCACCAATATAAGTACTGTAATCAAAGAGCTGAGACTGCAGCTCCTTCAACTTCTTCTCATACTCCTGCCGCTTGGCCTCGCTGTCCTTGGCCAGCTTCTCCAGCGCCACCTTCAATTCTTCATCCACTGCCTTCGCCTTGTCTCCGGTGAGCTTCTGCTCCTCTTTCTTCACAAACGCCTCCTTCTTGAGCTCTTGTCTCGACGCTGTCACCTGAGCTTCGCGTTTTCTCTCATTGATCTGGAATGATTACAGTTTTTCATAATTACAAGACTCATATTTATGTGTGAATGTATTTTGAAATATGTAGAAACTGTGAAGTTCTGAAAAGTACCACAGCTGCACTAATTTTCATGTGAAACAATTCTTACGTTTTGGTTGAAAGAAAGATATGGTTGTTGTTACCTTCATGTGAAGTGACCATTTCAATCCCCAACAATAGTAACGCAACTGTAATCAATTCCCTTTGGAACTTATCGTATGCCAGATTAATTTAAAAAGTCCATAAAAGCTTACAACTGTTTCCAGCAGGTGGAATAACATAACATTGAATGCAGATCGCACTTAGAGAAAATATGTGAAGTGCTTGTAAAAAGTTTTTGACTGCACATAAGTTAGTTATCGCATACTTATTACATGTAAATTGCATATTACCATAACTTATGATAATGATAGCTTATAACATACTGACTTGTAATAATCTGTATGATTGCTTGACATTTTTGTACTCTTCAAGTTTTTCTTCAACAAGATCTCGGAGTGTTGCATAACTTAATATCTGATTCATTAAACACTGGAGTATTTGGAACTTATCATCTGAAAAAAAATGAAAAATAAATCTTAGTTTATGTAAGAAATATATTTTTATTCCCTCAAATGCACTATATTTGCAGTGAAACTTCAGCTTCAGCAAAGTTTAGTTATGATTTATAGCATAATTATGTCCAGATAGTAATAGGAAAAAAAATGCAGTGATGGGTCAAGCAAGAATTTCAGTGAAGATTCTGAGCAGAAGTCTAGTGATGAGTATAAGCTGAAGTCTAGTCTAGTCTCTAGTCTCTAGTCTGGTAAATCTGTGGAACACTTTAGTAACTAATCGAAGTGTAATGTAAAATAATAATGTTCCATAACAAAACAACGGGGAAGTAAAGTTACGAAACAGAGAAGAGGTACAATGATAGGAAACGGTGAGGAAGTTCAGTTAGGAGAGGCTCACCGAGCGGCAGGTCGGCGAGGTGCGCGGCGGCGAGGCGGCGCAGCAGCGCGGGCCGCGTCACGCGCAGGCGCAGGCCAGGGTCGTCGGCGCTGCTGTAGCCGCCGCGCTGGTGGCAGCGCCACGCCGCGCAGCGCGCGCCCGCCGCGCCGCGCGACGCCAGCAGGTGCAGCCTGCGCCATACATTAATGGTGGTCAATGTTTCATTTGTTTAACACTTTCCCTTCAGCTTACAGCACTGCTGTGTATTACGTAGCGTAACGCTTATGCGACTTGTACACGCCTGTTGTGTACATATAAATCTGTATGGATTACGGGCGAACACGAGTGCTGTATTTATATGGGGGCTACAAGACTGCCGTCGGAAACAACGCCTGTATATTCTTAGATGCGCCACGAAGCCTAAAAAATACAACATTTGTTTGAATTATACAAGTCTAGAGAAAACGGCTCCAGCTTAATGCCGTAAAGCTGACTCGATATAATATATAAAGGCTGCAGTGGAAGTGTTAATCAAATGCAATATAAGTTATCTTCATCCAGTAATGTATCCAAACATCAAATAGTAACATATCTGCAGTACGTAATGCTATTTCGCCGTCAATAGGAGCCATGCAACAAGTTTGAAATATCGGCAATTAAAAATCAGAAATCGTTAATCGTGAGTACCCATTACATAACATAATGTATCGATTCCGAGATAATAACAGTTTAAAATCGTATATATCTGCAGTAATCATGTCCCTTAACATTTGTAAGTTGGCTATATGGTATGAGGTAGGATCAGTGATAACATGTGTAATGAAACATGACGAATTTAACTTATGTACTCTGTAACGTTAATATACTGGCTATTGGCTTACCTTAAAACTTCACTGACAGTCGTAGGATCTAGGGGCAGCTTACTAAGCGGCGTGCCTAAATAAGTTTGTGACCATTTTCCGGCTTTTGTAGCTAATTCTACCGCTTTTGTTGTGCCCATTTCACTGTCCATGTGTCGATCCTCTGAAACAAAGTATAATAGATTCAGATACATGTGAATACAGAATAACCAGCAATTCATCTGGATGTTACATATGAACAAATGTTATGTGACATAGTTCTTCTGTGAATGTACCATATCTTCTTACCTTACCTCACCTAAGTAAAAAAGGCTGGAGCCTAGATGATATTGATGATGTAATGTAATTGGTTGTTGCTTATACCAATATATTGTAAGTCTAAATCCCTCCTAAAACTCCACTAGAGACTGCACAGATTTTAATTATGTTAGTGCACACTATGTGTAGTGTGAACCTAACAAATAACAGGGTTGTTTTTTGTGAATTACAAATATTTTTAAAGATGGTAGAGCCATTAAAGTTTGCCCGGGGCGGCACCACCGCTACCCTCATAACCCGCCGTATAGCAACATGTTTTTCATGTATTGTGTTTCGGTTGGGGAGGTGTGGTTGCCGGATACACATAATTGGAGGCGACCGTCTTAGTCCTCAAGAGTAGAAATGCATCCACATCCATCCTTAAATAGAATCTTCTATTCTATTTGAGATTGGACATGGTTGTCCATGGGCTGCATTGACCACTTAACATCAAGTGGCCTCCATTCCCGTGTCTTATTCTTTCACAAAAAAATATATATTTCACAGTTTACCTGTAGACTCCTGGATGCCTCCTCTCTCATTATACTCTTCTGCTTCGTCTTCTTGCAACGAGAACACTGCAGTCAACATCATCTGCACCAGGTCACTGAACAACCCAGCGTGTTCTTTCATCGTAAGAGCCTTCCTGAAGGTCTCTAAGTCCAGCTCATTATGGAATACGTCTTTGGTCTTTAGCACATCGGAGTACGTGTGAACAAAATCCAGGACGGAGAGGAAGTCGCCAAAGTGCTTGTGTGGTATACCTTCTACTTGCACAGGAGTACCCTTTGGAATAATCTGATGACCAAAGAATATTAATCATTTTATTGTATACTAGGAACAGACCACATAAACCTCTCTTAGGTTTAGTTTAATAGATTATAAAATATAAATAATGTTAAACAAAATGTCAATAAGGCTTACTTAAGCAATGTAAATTGACAGCTATTTATCAAATTGAAGACTCCCTGTCAAAATTTTACACATACAATACCAACTATAATACATCAAATCTTAAACAGGCACTGTTGTCATTGAACATTAATATTGATAAGTAATAAGTAACAATGGCATAGTTTTATTATTAGTGCTAAAGTTAAATAGTGTTTTATTATAGCTATGGCTTAACCAGGAACCACTACCAACTTATAGTTCGTTAGTTTGAAATGTGATCACCTACACTTACAAGTAAAGCAATCATTATCATTAGCAGTAGTTATACATCTAAGTATGACATCAACCTGTCCCTGTAATGCGGGATAAAGGCTGGGACGTCCCCCGATGATGATGATGATGATGATGATGATGATGATGATGACATCAACCTCTATACTAAACACTCAATTGCTACTCCTCTAACATAGTAAAACAAAAGTAACCTTATGGTCCTCCAGTTCCAGATCATCCTTGACCTTCTGCCATTCCTTCATGTATGCTTGCAGACGGGCAGTCTTCTCCCTTTTACGCGCTCTTTCCTCCTCCCGCCGCTGCCGCATCAGGTCCTCGGCCCTCCTCATTTTCTCTATCAAGTCATTCTCAGGCTTCTTTTTATCCGAGTTCTGTTTTGACGCTGGTGACACTATTAATCATACAGATTATTACATACTTCAAGTAAACACTATGTAATGCATGAAATTTTATGTAATTGATACAATAATAATGTACTTTTCAGTTTTAGTAAAGCCCCTTATCTCACTACACGCTCATAAAAATGGTAGAGCCGTTAGAGCTCGCCCGGGGCGGTACCACCGCCACC
>DWON01010866.1:0-10513 GCA_018251015.1 Phocides pigmalion okeechobee
ACACTGTACCCTTGACGTTCATTAAATGTATGTAAATACCTTACAATGAAATAAAATATTTGAATTTGAATTTGAATGAGAGAAGGACTCAAAATATAAATAAAGATTAAGTTTTATATGTACACATATATATTATTTACTATATTATAGCTTTCACGGCCCAGTCCTATAGCATCTGTGGATGTTCTAGATGTAACTTAGTAGTTTATCGGTTACTGGCGCCGTATCTCAGCAGGCATCGCTTGCCTACGATCGTCGGATTTATGTTTGGACATGTTCCCATGCTAAATACTGCGATTTCGTATAAAGCTCTGCCGTTGATTTGAAACTAATATCGTCGCGGAAATTCTACATTTTAGTATGAAACGGGTACTCACGTTTAACGGTTTGACTGTGGGGCTCGTATATCTCAAGTCAGGATTTCGGAATGCGGCCTTAAACTGGAGCTGTATTATCTAACGATTCGCCGACAATTCAAAGAAATATTGTATTTTTTTAACATCTACGAATACACACACGTAATGACCGTCCGCAGTCTTGTAGCGTCAACGTAAACAGCTCTTTTCCTTCGCCCGTAATTCATACAGACTTGTACGTACACGACAAAGGTTTACAGACGAAAGCGCATTACGCAAAGTCGCAGGGGAAGTATTAATGTTCTTTAATTGCCAACATTGGACTGCTGAAAAAGAACGAGCCGAAGAAGTCTGCGGGTACAATGTAAAATCGGTACATTGGCTTTGAGCGCTGTTGGCTAACGTTGAGTAGGAAAAACATGTCGCTGAAAAAAAAAACGTAGTACTCTTTTTATATCAGTAAAACGTATGTAAGAGCGCGCCGACGTCAGGTCAATCTCGCATCTCAGGGTTATCGCGCCCCAACACAATCGACCAGCTAGTAGTGAGCTGCTCCTGCGGGTGCTGCTTAAGCGTCCATGACCATGGAGAATGGCTACTAGTTCTGGATGGTTGTAGGATTGAAGTAGTCCGGGCCGACGACTAAATAGTGAGATCTGTGTTGAGCCGCGTCGGCCATCAATGATCCCCCCTTGTATCACATTGAAAAGAAACAAATGAGTTTACCCCAGCATTACCCCCGACCCCATTCAAGGGAGGTATTCAACTCCCTGGAGAAGAAACCCGAAGAAAACAAATCTTCGAGGCCCGAATAATCAGATAACCACACGAGAGAAGAATACGAGAGCAGATAATTCCTTTTGGAAGAAGTAGCAGAAGTGTAGGACGTCCCCGATTTCGTGACGTGACGAACTGAAGGTTGTTACGCATAAAAGTTCGCTGGTAGGTTATTACTGATAGCTTTTAATGATTTCCACATCCAAAACAAAAAAAATCTGGCGGACAACTGTGGTGGAGTAGATCCACGTATAATTCGGATGATACTGCAGGACGCAACTAGTGCGCTGTAAAATATTCTCGCGGAGAAGTTACGTCGGTTTTAATTAACGCAGTTGCATATAACACGCAATAAATTTTGTTTCTAGAATGTTTATCGCTCAATTTTGAAACCGTTTTGGTCGTTCAACGAATGTCGTTACGAGTTTCCCACGCATCGGATATCGCTCTCTCCGAACTGGATTCGCGTGTCGTCATTCGAATACCCGTGGCCCTTCAAATTAGCGTACAGACGCTATCGTTAATATCTCTTTTAGGGTTGAACGAGGCATTATTTATCTATACACTGTAGTGACATTTTGCTCCTCGTTAGGTAGGTTTTTGAAGTTATTCGTTTGGCGTTTTCTGGAAACCAAGTGTTACGCGATGAAGTTACGCATGTCCTTGTAACACATTTTTTTTTTTTTGTAATCATGTAATTTTTTTAACGAGGGGATGAACTTACGCGTGTCGGTGTAACACATTTTTTTTGTAATCATATTGTATTTTTAGCGAGGGGATCAGTTACGCGTGCCGATGTAATGTATATTTTTTGTAATCGTATTATATTTTTAGCGAGGGGATCATTTACGCGCGCTTTTGTAACACATTTTTTGTGATCATGTTACATTTTTTGGCGAGGGATCAAAGTTACTCGCGCAGATATAACACATATTTTTTTGTAATTGTGTAAAATTATTAGTGAGAAGGTGAACTTACGCGCGCTATTGTAACACATTTTTTGTGATCATGGTACATTTTTGTCGAGAAAATGAAATTACGCCGTTATAACACATTTATTTAATAATCATAATACATTTTTAGCATAGGAACGAAGTTAAGCGCACAGATGTAACACATATTTTGTAATCATGTTACATTTTTAACGAGGGTATGAAATTACGCCGTTGTAACACATATTTTTTACAATCATATTAAATTTTTAGCGAGGGAATGATGTTACGCGTAGCATTGTAATACATATTTTATTAAATAATAATTAGGAAAAACAGCTTTATATTCTTTGACTTTTGACTTAATCAATGATCTCAATCGTACACGGATGTCATCAATTTCGTTAGACTCTGTTAAAATTGTCTCTCTTTGAATTGAATGCATTAACAATATTTTGTTACTTGAGCCAATTAAGTAGGTATCTATAACTTTTACATGCGTACTCTGAGATAGGACTTCGGTTCTATTTGAGGTTGTATGTTGTCCAAGTTGCAGCGACTGCTTAATGCAAGATGGCGTGCGCTCTCGTATGCTACTCTTTTAACATAATTGATCTAAAATAGAGATGGAGTGACGTATTGTGAATCTACTTACATCTAAACATCTTGCATAAACAATTGATCTCGATTTGAAATTGAGTGACATGTTTTCTGAATCTGCTGGATTTCTAAACTTCTTTCATTAACAAGGCGAATTTATGCCAGAGATTGGAACCCCATACTTCTTGTGATTTTTTTTATGCAAGAAAAGTAGCAAACGAGCATGCAAACCCCCTGATTTTAAGTAGTCGCAGCCCATAGATATCCACGTACAACCACAAACATGACGGAAATCCTATCTGAGCTCGAATATAGATACGTTGCTACTCCTGAGGACTGTGATGGTCGCCTCGCTTCAAGATGTAGCCAGCAACCGTACCTTTCCAACCTAAAACACAATTAATGCTTTACGGCGGATTACGAGGGCGGCGGTGGTATCTCTCGAACGAACTATAGTTCTCCCACCTTTAGATTCGCTTAAAGTTTACAATCTCATTTCAGGTACCATCGCTCCGACATCATCAAAATCACTGAAACTGGAGGAGTCCACGTCAGCTCAACTGGCGTTCGAGTGAGTTTTTTAATCTATTTTCTACTAGTCATTGCTTCACCATCATCGTCATCAGTAGCGGTGGTATCACCCCCGTCGGATTAAATTAATAGATTAATTACATAAAGAATAAAAGTCCCACTTGAAGTCAGTCACACGTGTTGCTACTCCAGAGGACAGAGTTTCCTTCATTTGTAAGTGAAATCCCTCCCATCTATCGGAACGCAGGTAAGCTTCACGCTAGAAATGGGTGTGACGGTGGCACCTCCGCGGTTGAACAATACAGGTTCTGTAGATTCACTGTAAATGAAAAAAAAAACACAGATCATGGACTAGAACCCGAGCTCGTCGGCTACACATGCGTACGCGCTACCTACGCCACGTACCCGTCTTGAAAATTCTAAACCGCCTTTTCACAAGAATTTTTGAGTAGTGCGCCTTAGTGCTTTGTTATAGTACCTCAATACTGTAAACAAATTGAAACACATCTGCGACCCCAAGGCCGTGCCGTCTCCTTGTAAGATTACCTTATGATTCTAATTTGATAAATACCTGCCATGTTTTTTTAATTTTTTTTTCAGGACAAGTCATCAAGTGCCCAAAATCAAAGTGGGGCCAGATCTCCGAAGCGCTAGAAAGTTGAAAAATTCAGTGAATAAGTCAGTATAGTCTTTTCTTTCTCATTTGAGCAATCCATTTAAGGGATTTATAACTGAACTGAAACACAATACATGAAGAACATGTTGCTTTACGGCTGGTTATGAGGGTGGCGGTGGTGCCGCCCCGGGCGAGCTCTAACGGCCCTAGCACGTTTACCTTACTTACTTTACGTTACGTTTAAACTAATATCATGGCGTAATTTATACCTTTTACTCTGTACTGGGTATTCGTTAATACATATAGAATGCGTTCATATAGAATGCGTTGTTACACGTGCGTTGAAATTCTAAAAATTGCGACTAATACTAAGTGACAAGAGTATTTCTGTTTTGAAGTTTAGAGAGTATGATAAGACAAATTTACTATTTCGAGAGATGTCGTTTTAGGTCCAAGGTGCAGCAACCCTTTCGTAATCGGCTATCAGTATAACACCCATTATACATGGACTTGATAAAAGATATTCATAGGCAGGAGAGATTTTTTGACGTAAGATGAATAACACCTTAACTTCCATTACAAATTAATAAAAGTATTTAATATAAAAGTAATCCCCAAAAAGAAAGAGAACAAATTAGGTTTTACATTAGCTTGCAATTGCAAACAAAAAAAATCCAGTGACAATGCTGAAGATTCTACAGACTACCGTGAAATAATTGTTTCATGTTTACATTATGACGGTCATATGGCTGTAAATAATGGGCTTATATCTTAGTTTGGAAAAAATAAAGTGCAGCGTTTCCTAGACAGTGAACGCAAAAATCATGACCCGAAAGAATTTCCGAATGAATGCCGGTGTACACATGAAAATATAAAGAATTGATAAACGAACGAACATGCATACAATTTAAAATAAATAAAAAAGTCGTAATGATAAAGACAAGTGAAAAACTAAACTTACCATCAACACTGACACCCATCTTCAATGCTTGAAAACCAAGCACGGAGAAAATGGCGAAGCCGGCATAAATCGACGTGAGGAAGTTTGTTAAGCTGACGAAGACTGCATCGAAGTGGCAGTTGTTAGTAAAGTTGTTGTAGGAAGCCAATGTAACCAAGGACCCGCAAGCGACACCGAAAGAGTAGAAAGTCTGTTAATAGATAAATTAAAAAGTATAGTTAGATTTAAAGGAAGGAAATTTGTAGTATTAAGTAGTATAAAGCTTGCTGCTTACTTGACGGTAAGTAATTGCTTTCCTATTTGAGACTGATAATGTCTAATATTCTCGTTTCTATATTCTCTACTTATTATGGAGACCAGATGGACTTCTAGGATCATTGATTTATGTTTAAAAAGAGTTATATAAAGAATTTACTTTGAATAAAAATGTTTTGTTTTTATCAAATGGGATAACAGCATAAAATAACGTAAGAAGATATTATGGTTTGAAGTGCGTAAATTATATTTGAGCACAAAACAGCAGCGCGGAGAAAGGACGTGAAAAATACTATAATGATAATGACGTACTTCAGATGCAAAGGTTGCAAAAGGTGGGAGAACTACAGTTCGACCGGGGAGCTACCACCGTCGCCGAGAGGTGCGGTGGAACTGAGGCGACCATCTTAGTCCTCAGAAGTAGCAACGCATCTACTACGAGCTCAGATAGGATCTCGGTCGTGTTTGTGGTTGTACGTGGATCTCTTTGAAATGTGACTACTTAACGTCAGGTCGTTCCCATGATCGTTTGCTACTCTTTTCACGATAAAAAAAAAGAAATTCGTTAAATACTGTACGTTTCGATTACATCTTAAAACATAATGTAAATTACCTCAATGATCGAGTTAAGCAATGTAACCAAGTTGTTACAGCTATTTGAAAAGTACTTAGAGGTTACACTTAAAAGTTTTAAACGAAAACAGTTCAATAGCGATTAGAAAGTTTTTTCTTATTAAACTCGCCTTAAAACTAATTATTTGTTGTGTTCCTTTATTCGAAAGAAGCATAAATGAGGATTGTTTCCAATGAATTGATTACGGCAATATGTGAAAGTACCGGTTATACTAAAAAAGGGTAAAGGTGACAATTCGTGCGATACAAAAAGTTGACTTTCAGTCTTCATTATATATTACTAGCTGTACCCTGCGTGCGTTGCTACGCAACCAATTAAAATAAATTTGAAGGAAAGACATTACACAAAAATTCAATTCATTTTATTGATTTTTTTCTGACGAAAATTGGTCGTACCAACTCAGAAACCTTCGTGGGCTCATGCACAACAACTTTGCTAAAGATCATCGCGTAATCAAATGCATAGTTTACGAGTTTATAAAGGACATACAGACAAATATATAATTCATTCATTTTTATATATAAGAAGATAAGAAGAAAGAAGAAGATTAAGCAGATGAGTAGTTTTTACATTTTAACGCTTTTAATTGCCTATTAAGCGTTAATCGCGAGTAAGAAACTTAATGAATGTCAAATTTGTAATGTAAAAACCATTCATCGGCTTAATATTATTTAATGAAGACTTTGAAAGTCAACTTTTAATTACCCGTTGTATAGTAAAATATAGCAAAAGCTGTTATATATTAAAATGTATAAATTCCGCAATGATATTTGCTTCAAATAGTCCAATAAGTATGTGTAAAGAACAAAAAAGAATGGTACATCTAAATGAGTCGAAAAGTAAAAAGTAAAAGAGTCGAAACTATTTTTAAGGACAGTTTCTTTACAATGATTTAAAATTTTTGGGGTATTGGATATTTTCAGTTATCCTTATTCCGATTGGAGAATACTTTACTATGCATGGTCTAACACGTATTTGGTAGCTTGGTTAAATCGCATGTCTTTCATATTTTACGATATGACAAGTCCGTGATGTTGATAATGGAAGTTGGAAAGTTTAATGATAGACTAAATAGCTTCTGAACGAAACCATTCAAACTAAGCTTTATTTTTAAATTTATTAAACATTTAGAAAATCGTTGAGTGTTTAACATTTCTTTGAAAATCGATTTAGGAAATTCGAAATCTGTTTCGTTAAGCTTTAAATATTTGAGTTTTTATGAAATATTTGACGAATGATGAATTTATGTGATTGGCTGCAACCGTTTTTTATATGTGATTTTAAACTAATATTATCGTGAAGTTTATATATTATGTTATACATATAACGGGTACTCACGATTGACGCTTGTTTTTATGTTAGACACAGTGTTCCCTCATATTTTTTGTAGGTTTCAATTGGATTGGAGAAGAAATACAGTTAATGGAACATGTCTTCAAACTACCTATAGAACTTAAAACATTGTATAATGATTGCTATCTAATGTTAAATAGCAGAACTGACGATTTAATGTGATGATGATGACGATAATAATTATGATAATAAGGGTAGTAGTGATAATAAGGATAATGATGTTGAGGATGATAAAGCAGACAGAGAAGATAATTAACATAATGATATTTAAGACGATAAAGCGGATGATAATAATAATGAGGATAATGATATTAAAGACGATAAAGCGGATAATAATGAAAATGAGGATAATGATATTAAAGACGATAAAGCGGATAATAATGATAATGAAGATGAAGATATTAATGAGGTTCAGATAGAAATTAATGATAATAAGGATAATGATGTTAAAAAGGCTAATGCGGATAATAGCGAGAATAATAGCGAGAATGCAAGCCATCTGAAGTAAGTGGTCTCTACATCTACGTCCAATTTCAAAAAGAACAAAAATACGGTTTGATTTGTGCATAGATGCATTACTACTCCGTAGATATGAGAAAGTCACCTCGTCTGAAAGTATAGTCGGTAACTGCATATTTCTTATAGAAACATAAGAACCGCTTAACGACGAATTATCAAGGCAGCGGCAGTAATTCCACGGTCGAACTACAGATCTACAATACAAATTATATAGTAATACAAGACTTCTCTCGCCCTTGAAGCTCTTACATATATATCAAAAATCATTGCAACGAGTAATAACTAAAACAATAAAGTGGTACCTAACCTCAAAATTTTGTTACAAAATTAGTTTCAGAATTATTTATAAGTGACAGAACAAAATAACATGAAATAAACAAAATTCAAGACAGCTGAAGTTTATAGTTAATAAGATATTAATTCGAGTTTGAATTTGCTAGATTTTCAATTTTTTGACTAACAATCTTGTTGCCAAAAAAAAAAATAAAAAGTAACCTATGTTGTTTTAAATACCTCGAAGAATATGTGTACAAAGTTTCATTGTAATCGGTTGAGTAGTTTTGGCGTGAAAGCGTAACAAACAAACTTACATTCACATTTATAATATTAGTATGAATATTTGATATTGATCATAATGACGATACTTTACCTGAGACGCTGCATCTCCCCAGACTTTAGCTTCCAACAGAGTACTCCAATCAGGATTCAAATAGAACAGGATGCCGTCTCCTGCTCCCTCCAGGGTTACTCCTCGGATTAGTAATGCCGTCAACATGACGTAAGGAAAGAGAGCTGTGAAGTACACAACTTTTCCCGCTGACTGTACACCCTGTGGGAGTAATTATTCTATAAGTCTAAAACGTATATTTGATTCAGCATATAACAGTAACCGCTTCCATGTAGCAGAAGAATAAAAAAATCAAATATTTTATTTCATTTGCATGGCTCGTGGTCTTTTTACTATATAACGGGTACTCATGATTAACGGTTTTTAATTGCCGATATTTCCTATGAAGTGTTTATCCATGACCAAGCCATGCAACTGGTTTGAAATATCGGCAATCAAAAATTAAAACTCGTGAGTACACGGTACATAATAAAATGTACTAATTCTGCAATGATATTAGCCTAAAATCGAGTCTGTTACCTTAATGACACAGAGGAATGCAAGAAACCAGCATCCAAAGAGGCATCCGACCAGGTGCCACTGAATCGTTCCCCAGTTTTCCCACGTGGCGTCTCCTCTACCCAGCACACGTTCACTGTAAATAAAGTCTTCTTAGCCAATTGCCTATAATTGTCTTTTTTATATTTGAGCAGAGTAGCAAACGAGCATGCGAACCACCAAATGTTAAGTAGTCGCAGCCCATACATATTCACGCGCAACCACGAACACGACAGATAGGATTTCATCTGAGCTCGACCGTACACAACATGTCTACGGCCGAGCTACTCCTGTGGACTAAGATGGTCGCCTCGCTGTAAAATGTAGCCGGCAACCGCACCTCTCTAACCTAAACACAAGCAATGCTTTACGGCGAATAATGAGAGCGGCGGTGGTATCTCCCCGGTCGTACTATAGTTCTCCCACCTTTAAACCTTGTCCTCTGTCTCTCCGCCAAACATTCATCCATTCAACAGCGGAATGGTATATCAAATTGAAATTGTTCATTTCATTAAAAGGTATTTACATATACTACATGAATTTAAAAGTTACAATGTCAAATCAGTTCATCGGCTCTGAGCACCCTGTAAAATTTATCATTGTTCAATTTTTCCCATTATAATCAAATGTTATTTATAATATTTTTGTGTGATGAAAAAATGACAACTAACTATTTGACTACCTAAGAGGCAAGACCGTACATCTTTTAGATCTGAGCTTCCTTGCTCATCTAACTTCGGGCCAGCAGCAGAGCAGATTTACGACAAGCTACAAGGATAGGACATCTTTAATTTTATTCTTATATTTATTCTAAACCAAAGATTTAAATCGTTATAAAAACTATTAAATAAGGTATCGTAATTAGTAGATAGTTTTCTAAATTAAAATATAGCTGTTATCCAATGTCCGTTTTTTTTAAATTATTAATTAAAATATCTACATATAAAAGCTTTATAATGTCGGTTTTCAGTGTCGATTTTCTGTCGATATCTTACGCCATTTTGTAGAGGCTACTCAACTCAATAACCTTGTACTATAAACGTACATTCCTGCCTGATATCGAATGTTTGCGCAACATCAATATTTGCTTTGATACTACTAAATTGATTTGCCGCTTCTTTCGTTACGACTGCTTAAGATTTGCTCATGTGTAAATGATTCGATTAACAAACACGAAAATAAACAGTTTTATGTGTTACAACAGTTATTTTAGAAAAACTAGCTACAGTAACTATATATTTTATATGATACGTTATATTTATTGCATAGAATATCGTTGCTCATCTACTGAAATAAAATGCATTTATCTTGTATTAGCGACCCGGCCCAGCTTCGCTCGGATAATAGACTTTATATTTGTTTACATTATTTTTCTTTCATACATGCATCCAATCCTTACCTACTTGCAAAAATCAACAATTACAGAAAACGATTTCGAACGACGACTGATTACAATGTTGAAATAACTATTTAATTCCTCGTCCAATTAAAAAAATAACTTATTAAGCACCAAAACCTTCCTCGGGAATCACTTTAACTGTTGTTGAAAACTGTGAGAAAATCCGTCCAGTACTTTTGGAGTTTATCAGACAGACAGACAGACACGACGGGGGACTTTGTTTTACAATGTTTAGAAATAGAGATAAGCTTGCGAGAGTACTAACAAAAAATCTGTTAACATTTTTTTTTCTACTGCAGGTTTGAACGAGGCTTCAACTGAGATGCTCCAGCAAAACCTTTATGTTTTCTTTGCTGTTATTTT
This sequence comes from Phocides pigmalion okeechobee, assembly GCA_018251015.1. Lineage (NCBI taxonomy): Eukaryota > Metazoa > Arthropoda > Insecta > Lepidoptera > Hesperiidae > Phocides > Phocides pigmalion. Next base: position 10,462 of record DWON01010866.1, read on the forward strand.
TCTTTATTAATATTATTTTTTATGATATCTTCTGTTTATCGTAATAGTTATA
>DWON01010867.1:0-10513 GCA_018251015.1 Phocides pigmalion okeechobee
TTCATGTATTGTGTTTCGGTTGGGGAGGTGTGGTTGCCGAATACACATTATTGGAGGCGACCATCTTAGTCCTCAAGGCTAGGAACGCATCTGCATCCGTCCTTAAATAGAACTTCTGTTCTTTTTGAGATTGGATGTGGTTGTCCATGGGCTGCAGTGACCACTTAACATCAGGTCGCCTGCATGCTCGTTTCTTACTCTTTCATAATAAAAAAACCATCCTCTCGTCTATTTCTGCCTTGTAAAACCAGTATCAGTACCAGCAGTAATCAATACCAGCAGCTTATAAACGCTGCTGTTTTCCGATTTTAAAGGTCTACTGTGATGTTGTATTTAAATGAAATGTCAGGTTACTGTTTGTAGCCGATCTCACGGGACTAATGCTGTAACATAGACATCTCTCACTAAATCTAATGAAAAGAAACTCTTTTTGGATTTGAGCATAGTTACCTAGTTACACCTGCACAGAAGTGATCATGTAATTATATGCTCAACTGCAACCTTAAAGTGAGAACATTATATCTCTACGTTAGTTCCATGAGACACAAAATGGACTATAAAATTAGCAAAAACAGGTAACCCTTAAACTTAAATTGTACGTACGTAAAAAGATTGTAAATGTCTACCGCGAGAAATACGAGAAAAGCTAATGACGCTATTTCCTCCACCCGACCGCACTGCAGCTCCAAATATAATTTCCAAAGGTGTTCGCTAACGATAGGTAACACATAAATTTAAACTGCGATAGTAATAGGCTACTGGTTCCCGGTTTTGATTTAGGGTCCAAGCGAGCTGAAAATTCTGAAGATATCCGTTTGCGGAGAACCGTAAATACATTTTTGATGTGGTTACGTTATTAATTATCCAACATAGGTTGCATTTATGATAAAGGTTTTGTGTTTAAATAATGTTAGCAAACTATTATATTTACAATTTATGTGTTTTTGCATAAATCTTATTTAAAATTTACCCTGTTATAGTACTCTACTGAATACAATAAAATATCACGACTACTGTGCTGCCGATTTTTGGTGTTTATTTACGTATTGTTATTTTTAAAATGGTACATTTAAATAAATTTGACGTCGACGACTACGACCATATCGACAGCGATGACGACGACCACGACCCTAATGACCACGACTATGATAATGACAACAACAATGAGATTAATAAATGTACATAAACTGTCAACTATCTTTAAAGAATTTTAATACGTTGTTTAATTTACGAAAGCAAAATTAACGTAGTGCGAAATAGAATTTAATTCGCACTAAAATAGATATAACAGTTGTTCGAAAGAGTGTAATTGGTATTTTACACAGCAAACAACTACCTACTCCTTGAGATTAAAGCGCGCTCCACACCAGCACTGTCTGGGCGCCTCGCTTCCTTCTATTTTTTTATTATTTAAAAGAGTAGCAAAAGATGAAATTTTAATTTGTTCCCATCACTGAATAATAAGTTTTTTACCAAAAGCTTTAGTTCATATCCTACGCGGTAGTAAACATCCTGTCGGTTGGATGTTTTGTAAGCACTCATAAGACCGATAATTTAATGATTGCCATCCAGCCGACCTGAAAAAATTACTATTTAATGAATAAAACTAAATCAAGATAGTACGCATGATACTAACGGTCATCCATCTAGCTATCGACCGCGGCTAACGTTGCTTAACTTTATGGATCATGTACACATTCGCGCGGTAAATTATACGTAATGGTTTGTTCTAAAACGAAGTATGAACATATAAATATATTAGGTGCATGGAAGTGTAACAAGTTAGGTAGGAACAAAGGAAACTAACTAGACTACTGCAGACGGTAAGAATAATTTGTTAACATGCTACTCACTCTTGTTAGTAATTGTATTGCTCTGGGGATCGCTTAATTCCTGACCCCTCTAAATATGTCTGCGTTGAATGCACTGCGTATAAGAGAATGAGATATGAGAACCATATTATTGTTTTGTTTCTTGTAAATGTATTATTTTATGTTATCCTTGCATGCTTTTAAGTTTTTACTTAATTTCATCATTTTCATTCAGGCGGCACCACCGCCACCCTCATAACCCGCCGCAAAGCAACATGTTCCTCATGTGTTGTGTTTCGGTTGGGGAGATGTGGTGGCCGGATACACATTATTGGAGGCGACCATCTTAGTTCTCAAGAGTAGGAACGCATCCGCGTCCATCGTTAAATAAAACTTATTTTCTATTTGAGATTGGACGTGTTTGTCCATGGGCTGCAGTGACCACTTGACATCGAGTGGCCTGCATGCCCGTTTCTTACTCTTTCACAATAAAAAAAATATATACAAATATAAACATTACACTAACCGTAGTGCAAAATATTATATTTTATTTTATAACCTCCTTAAAATCATATTAAATTAATAAATTGTATTATACTGTTGTTAGCGATTTAATTAAAGTACCATAGAGAAAAAACGTTATCCAGTATTCTCGTTTAAATCTTAAATTAAAATAAACTACGTAAGTAGTTATCATTCGTAGAGGCGTGAGAAAAGTGCACGATGCAATAAATTAAACCTCTTAGGACTTACAAGTCTACAGCTTTAATTAACTTTGCAACCAGTAATTTTCAAACGAAATAGAAATCTTTAGGTTTTCACGGAGCTTATATAAATAGTAACTGTTAAAAGGTACATTTACATATATATACGTAATATATGATAAGAAAGCCTGAGACTGAACCTCAATCACTGGGCGATTTTTATTTCCCATGTAATCGTGTTATTTACTTGAAATTGTGTACAGATGACAATGGAGAGATTCTGACGCACATTATCAGGATTTTATTACTTGAGTATATCACTAATTATCATAATTATTTATAAACTATAGTTTAATTTAACTTATTGCATATAAAAATAATTTAAGTTTAAACCCCGTAATAACAAGCATAACAAGATATAAGAAGGCTATGATACTTCTACCTTATTTCTGCATTGAACGATGCTTCAACTTGAACTTAAGATATCTATCGATCGCTCTTTCAGACTGCTTAGCATATGCTTGAAGATTTAATTCAAATTAAGCATAATAATTAGACTCTTTAACTTTTCTTAAGATATATTGTTGGCATAAGGTATATTTCTGTATTTTATTTACGATATTACAATATGATCTACAAATAAATAATAATAAGAGATTACAGGTGGCTTCTCTTACGTTATTTATCAATGTATCGTATTAACTAAACCTATACAAAAGGCTATATTATACACGGGTTTGTAGACACACTGAGAGATTGGTGGACAGTCAAACGGTGAGACAGACAGACGAACAGTCGGACTGATTGACTAACGGACTGAACAACTGAACTACTGATGGACTAAAAGACTGAACGACTGACGGACTAAAAAACTGAAGGACTGAAAGACCGAGGGACTGACGGAAAGTCCGATTGACGGGATGATGGACTGGCGTGTAGACTTTCAAACTGATAGAATAAAATATAGACGCCAATAGGCGACTGAAGAAATTATTAGTACTCCATTTTAGCACTTTGTCTATGAAACCATAAAATAATACAAATATCATTCCTATACTGTTTGTTTACATAAAAACATAAACGAAGACAAGTAATCGCAATTCGGAACGACTATAAAGCCTAAAGGAATGCAGCGGCGGCGCGGAGTGAGCGTACGTCTTCCTGAGTTCCGGAGCACAGATAAACCGCTTCCCCTTCCTGCTCCTACCGCCCCTTGTAAGCGAGGACGGACAAAAGACACAATATAACCCAACAACTGTACTTTTACATATTTTTATTTTGAAACGCTTGACTAGAGTGAGCACGGTGTAATCAACATTGAAACTATCCAAACTCGTCTCCAAACTATCGTATCCAAACTATCAGGCACAATCACCATGCATAATGTTTGTAATAACTATTCCACGGCTGGGCATGGAAAACTTCATAGAATAAGAAGTGTAACTCATAGTCCTCTACGCTGGTGTAGATAGTAGATTGGTATGCTTCACATACCTTTAAAACATATGGACAACTTGTCAACAGGTGAAACCTAGTCAAACCTTACGATATTTACTCCTACCTTTAAACCAAGTAATAATTAATTAACATGACTTGGAAATTAATGGTCAATAATAAGTATTATGACATAAAAGCGATTACAGCCAATATTACATGGTAAATATCATAAATATTGGCTGTCGTTCACAACATTTCTAAATAAATAGTTAAGTTTAATGTAGGAGTTTTAAACTGGTCAACATAACTAACAGAACCAAAAATTCTATGCTCGATATCAATCTCGATACGGCCGCATTCCTGAATTTTGCGCGGTATCGGCTTCTGTTTGACGTCCGACAAACGAATGTAGAGAAAAACAACAACAAAAACAAAGGCACACAAGCCGGACAATGCATCTACGCGACCCGCACGTAATTTAATCCTGTATCACTTTGACTAAGGATGACGTATACCGAATCAATGGGGGCAATGTAAACAGGAACAAAACGTTACACAAACAAAATCAACATTGACATCTTTTTAAGGTCATGCCAGTATTTTTGTGAGTAGTTGTGTTTGACAGACTGTTCCAATAGCATTTTAATCATTAAAAACTTGCCACCTATACGCATTGTAACTGTGTGATGGAGTATGCCCAGTTGCCCTCAAGTTATAGATATAGATCCTTGATCAACAATGCAACACAAAAAAATTGGCAGTCAATATTACATACTGAATTAGTATTAAAATACCGTGTGTCATAAGGTGTAGTGCCTAATGCGTTTATGAAGAACGAATCAAGGAGTTATCAATGTAGGAGTCTAAATAGCTCGACCTAAATTGGTAGAGGTAAACCGTACAACCTGAAATCAACGCTTTGCTTGTATGAATCTCGATAGAACAGTATTCCCGAGTTTTGCCCGAGTATCCAATTCCGTATGACATCCTACAAACGAATGTAGAGTAAAAAATAAAGGCACACAAGCCGGACAGCGCATCCACGCGGTCCGCACGTAATTTAATCCTGTATCACTTTGACTAAGACTGACGTATACCGAATCAATGCGGGTAGTGTAAACAAGAAGAAAACAAATCAGCAATACATCCAACATTTAATTTAAGGTTATACCAATCTTTTTTGTGACTAATTGTGTTTTGTAGACTAGATCAATAACATTTTAATTAATAAAAAGCAAGTAGTGAAAATTTTGTGGTGCGATTCGGACTTTTTATGTGAGGAACTCAAACATTGACGCGTATCTCCGATTTATTGAAATTATGATGGAAGTAGAAAAGTTGCATGGCTGAGGGTACTCCATAAAGATATAAAATGTATTTAAAATCTACAGATTCGCACTTTCCTTAACCCTTCTTTCTTTCTGAGAGGAGATCGGACACGTCTCCTATCTAGATGTGGAACAATAATAGATTGGTAATGAATCATGGAAAACTTCCTGTCTCCACCAATAATCACCGACGCAGCTCACCATAAACCACCATGCTGTTCGGTGTCTCGTGTATTATTATACCATTATATTTAATGGTACATTCTAAGGTTACAATCATTAAGTGATTTGCGATTCCCCGTGATTTTGAGCCAAAGATTGTAAGTTTAAATGCACTCAAGTTAACTTACTGCTGCAACTAGCGGATTCTCTTTTACAACGATCTCAAATAGTCTCGAAATTATTTTCGAACAGTATGTTACTCGAACCGTTGAAAATGGCAAAATTCTCTAACTAAAAATATAAAGGAAAAAGAAGCTCATTACTACAACTAATAACAAGAAAAATCTTTACTAAAATAATGATATAATTCATAATCGTGTAATCTTATAAAAAATTGTCGGTAATTTTGTATTACACTCTTATATATGGTTATAGTACTTACTATATTCATTCATCTTTCGTAAGTAATTTATAACCATGAGGGAAATAATAAAGATCTAATATTAATAAAGAAGGCTAATAATATAATATATCGTTAAAAATATAAATGTTAACTTCAAAAAGATATTATAGAGAATACCATCAAAGATCGCCTCGTGCTCTTTTCATACTATGGAGTAGACGGAAACCACAGTACACGAATATGCACATTTACCATTTTCCTTTTAATTAAGAAAACAATGCGTCAAGACGTTGAGCTCGAAACAATAACTAAAACTAAACATGTTTGTAACAAGTTGCTGGTTGTTATCAGGGCTCCCGCACACACTCGTTGCAAACTTATCCTCTACGTTAATGGAACTTTGTGGGAGGTGAACAAGTTCGTCCTTCAGATTACAAACAAATGTAATGCCAATACCTTATCAGTTGCAATTAATCAGAGCGTAATTAAAATGTAAAGACTATTTTATGAATTAGCGCTATCTTATCATTTTAATAGTTAATTGATCAAATGATTTCTCCTCGGCACATCATCATCACACCATTGTAACTGGCGTCTCGGTTTAGTGGTTAACGACCTTTACTGCAAAACGAAGATTGGGGGTTACATTCTTCTCAGGAAAAATATCTACTTTAATCTCTATATTTCCCTAATAATAATATAATTGGCGTGTGACAAAAAAATTTTTCAAACAAGTAATACCACGTTTGATCGGCTGGTTCATATTTCGCGCACAGAATTGCGATTGCTATTCAACGCGGGAATACAGCTAGTGTACATAGAACCATGCCGCATGGGCACGGAGTCCCTTTAGATTGTTTAGGTTAGGCTTTTATTATAATTTAATTTAGTTTAATAGTAGTAAGATATTCATAATTGTAAATATATTAATAATATAATAATACAATAATAATATCTTAACGAATGAAACTAGGATGGGGATGTACCCTTAGTAAGTTGGAACAAATGGAAAACATCAGTCAGTTACCAGCGGGCAGGTCAGCCGTCAGCGGTCGAAGCTTGCTTCCATAAATCTCTACTACTCTACGCCACCGCCTTGAGGACGGCTGAAACAAAATTCAAGATTTTGAATATTAAATTTTATTATAGGGTTTATTTATTTGCTTTGCTAAATTATATAGATTGTGGTTAAGAGAGTTTACCTATATAAATGCTATATTAAAACTATAAGTATTTCTTTGTAAAATTTCGTACGACGATTCCATATTTTCCCTAGCACTCACTTCTGATTTTTCGAATATACATATGTACGTATTTGAAATAAATTATCCCTAACTTTAACGATGAAGAATAACGTCGTGAGAAAATCTGCATTAAGTTCTAACTTTAAGTTCTCAAAGGTACGTGAAATCTACATATCAGCATTTGGCCAGTGTGCGATCTAGAATAACTTCAAGAATGTCTATTAACAAATAGGTAAAAATAAGAACTTTTGAAACACGTCGGATTTTTAAAAATAAATTTGTGACTTGTGTACGATAAAGAACGCTTGCAATGTATTGCATAAGTTAAACTACAATTCTATGACAATTACTTTTATGTAATGTTAGCTTAATTAATTCACAATATTGTAGATACGCACTTTAACCGTTAACTTTACTTTAGCTTCACACAACCAAAAATAATTGATATTATTTAGCTAGAAGAATTTAGATACAAGTAGCATGCCGTCCATCAGATGTTAAGTGGTCACTACCGCCCATGTTAGCATGGTAAATTCTAGGTCGAACCGTACAGGTACCACATTGTAAAACTTAACCGAAAATTAATGGTTGTGGTTTAACATTACAAACACCGTCACCAATTTTGCTAACGAAGTTAGGTTTGCAGAAACTAAGCGAATTAATTACATTTACGTCCACCTAATGCAAAACGTATTGTGTAGGGTTAGCAGTACTTTACGGAAATTAATGCAGTTTAAGGCACGCGATACGTCTACGTGTGACTAAAAATCCTTTTTATGTCCCTTTGTTGCGACTCTCTCCCAGCAAAAAAGTCCTCATTCAACGTATGCCGAGGTACCGAACAGCACTCCATGGCACTGATTTTCAGTGGCGTAAAAATATGATTTAAATAAGACTTGTGTAATTACGCGTAATACTAAGCTTTCAACGTAACAGAAATGTTGTGTGTTCTTAGAACAAACAAATTTAGATAAGACTGAAGCAATATTTATATAAAATTATTATTTTATATTTCGAGCAATTTTTTTTTCTCGCGAAATATAAGATTACGCTCAGAAGCTTAATCTTATACCAGGCAATAGACTATATTGGAAAAGTACCTACTTCTTACAAAGGCGGTAATTCCATATAATAAATTTGTTTGTGCCACCTTTCGTGAGATACGTATCCTACGCCTGAAATTTTTGCGGGAGCATACTCAACAACTTTCTCTTTCACGGCGTTCGACACTGGTTCCTTGTATAGTAGTGCATTAATTTATAAAAGTCAAACAGACAGAAATTCACACTTAAATAAGATGTTACACGTGTTCAGAAGACTCGCACAATATAGTCGTGTATCTAAAGAGACATTTAAACAAGGAAGCATGAAAAAACAAGCTATTGAGTTAATTTCGAGGGAATCGTGTTTACGATTTTTTCACTTGCTATTCTAGTTTATGTTACCCAGTGGTATCGTCTGTCTGTAAGAATTTTAGGACTTTACCAAATAAGGTTTCCTTACCATCTTCGTATGTGTAGGACATCACGAAAATAAGAACAAAATGTTCAAACGCCTAATCTCAAATGTTTTAATTACGTGTTTATTAGAATATAATTACCATTTGCTTCGACAGTAAAGAAAACATCGTGAGGAAACCTACATGTTTCAAAGTTCTCCATAAAGTTTTTAAAAGCTTGTAACGTAAATAATCACACTTAACTATGTAGATTGTTGGTTTAGTTCTTCTCATTTTTAAAGAATGCCCATAAGTTGGAAGTTAACGGGAAAATTCTATATAAACCTGTAGCGAACCTGGAAAAATATTTACAAGTTACGTACCCAATTTTGAGAAAATTGCAAATAAATTATATACGAAAAAGAATAAAAAAGAAAAGATATTATAGGCTTAATATGTGTATAAAACAGACTGTTATTTTGACCGGGCAAGTTAGGACATAAAAAGGAAATGAGGAATTTTGCGTCGCCCTCGGGGCGTCGAACCAATTCGCGCTGGACTCCGGGTATTTTTATAGACAATGAAAACCGAACACGTAAAACTTGGTCAGATTTAGCTGACCGAATGCCTATGTTGATCACTACTCATAACAGTCGTTACATACTGTACAAGTAAGAACCTGTACCTATAGGTAAGGGATTCGTTAAAATGTCTAGAGCCCTAGTGCTAAATATTTTACATGAAGTAGTTCACATCTATCCGATATCATATATTTCGGTTCCATCTGACGCTGACCGCACCATTGGCAGTATTAAAGATTAAAAATCGTTTCGGATGTTGCTCACTTATGGGCTTGTACGACATCACAAAAATGTCACATGTTCAAAATTGCCTCCCACTTCAATCGGATTCAATGTCCGACAAGAATCAATAGATGTACCGATATCCGACTGAAATACATATTCAACACCCGACAATGGAACAAGGGGGCGGTAACTGCAATTAAAACCTTCTTATTTATTTGTATTATTATATTTTTGCTCCAAGTTATCAATATTGACATAAAAATATTTTAAATTTAAACAAAATCTTTAGGACTTTTAGACTACATCGTTTAGAAAAAAGGATTTGTCGATAAATAGCTAATAAAAGACACTGATAAAATTTCGAGATGCCGGTGATATTCAAATTTAATTAGTTGTGTACAAAAAGAATGTGCAGTTTTATATATATCACGATTTTTTAGAGACACAATTATTTAGAATGCAAATAATTTGTACTTTTGTATAATCTTGTCTCAAGAAACAACATTATGTAGGTAGGTAGTTAAATATTTCGATTAAGAACAAAACATGTCAAACAGTAGTCCGGAAAATGGTACAAGTTTACGTGAGCTTCAGTAAAATGACACCTAAGGGCATTTTTGTCGACCGGCAAACGTCCCGTGAAATTGAAACAGTTTAGATCGTAGCGTCCCGTTAGCTGTCTACGTTAGATACTTTCATTTCATACAAAAATTACATAACATTGTAGAAAAGACTCCATTTTAACGATAAAAAATAATTTTAACATTTAAATCGCCAAATATTAGCACTAGTATAACGAACCTAGTGGTTAACATTGCAGTTTGTTACACAGGGAGTCCGGGGTTATGTCCCTGGCACGCACGTCTTATTCCATAAAGTTATGTGCGAATAAGAAATTAATTACCAATTAAATTAACGAGGAAGGAAAACATCACGAGGAAACCTTCATGCCTGAGTGTTCTCCAAGAAGTTTTACAAATAGTGAACGTGATAAAAATGGTCTCTTATCCTCCTCATTCTGAAACTGAGAAGACTAATACTCAGTGGTAGGTTGTAAAAACGGTTGCAACTAATTACTATACACAACTTTAAATATCATTCAATTTTTTTATATGAGAAGAGTAACACATGAGCATGGAAACCACCTGATGTTAAGTAGTCTCAGCCCATAGACATCTAC
>DWON01010868.1:0-10513 GCA_018251015.1 Phocides pigmalion okeechobee
ATTTTTGTACGTAATCTACAATAAACGTTAAAAAATACACAATTAAGTAAAATAATTTTTTGTAAGTAAAAAAATGCCCAACTGTAAAATTTTGTTTTTTTTGATAACACATTATTGAAGCAAAGAAGCGATATACACAAATGTTACGAGTAGATTATTATATATTAAGAATAAAGTTATTGTGGATGTGGACTTATAATGTCGTTGAGTAATATTTAAAGAAAAAATATACCTGATACTTTATCTCTTTATTCGGGTCATCAAACAATTACATGTAGACTAAACAGGCATATCTCAACTTGTCAGTGGCAGACCGTATTACGCCATTGCCACAAGAAAACAGACAAGGCAAAAAACCCGCATATATTTAAAACAAATAAGATATAAGGTAGGCCTATCAACATCGTTGATGTCTATAACAAATACTCGTAACATAGTGACCCAGGAAGAGAATTACATACTCATTACACTTCGGAAATGGGAGCCTTGTTTATGGTATTTTTATTAAGAGAACTAGTAAAAAAGCATGGCGGTTATCTGACATTAAGTAGTCCCTGTAGACTGAACTTCAGTTCTGTTTGAAATTGTACGTTGTCCATGAACTGCAGCGACTACTTAATATAAACTAGCCTGAAAGCTAGTTTGATATTTTTCTCACGTTAATAAAACATTAAATAAAATAAACACATAATTAAAGTTAAAAATAAACTTAATTTATGTTATTTGTACATAACCATGTAATTACATATAAAGATACCGTACCTAATTATACATTTACGTTGGTTAAAACTACTAATTGTAATATTATTGAACACGTGGGAACGACTATTCCTATTCATTTTGTTATTCCCTTGTCTGCGTAGCCACCTAATACTATAATGATTAAAATACTTTAACATTTTCTTAAACAAAAACTAACATTAATATATCGTACCATAGTTCGACCAGAAAGATACCATCCTAGCTGTCCCGCTGGCAAGTACTTTTTAGTCGCCGATATATTGAACTAGTTGCATGGATCGTAGTCACGACTAAACTGCGATGGTGGAGAGCAATTCAAAGTTGCTAAATATCTCATAACCTACATCAAAATGAGGTAGATAAAGAGCAGTCTACATACAACAGTGGACTGAAACGGGCTGAAGAAAAAGAAAAAAAAACAAATATCCAGTTTCATTGCAGTCTACGGTGGTCGAAGAGTAAAGTAAGCAAACGTATCAATTTCGAGCCTACTTTTTGTTGATTTACAACGATCATGTTGCGTGTAGGTATTAGTATTTAACCTTGAAGAGCGGCGCAGGCGCATGACCTCGCCTCGTTCATAGATCACACATAATTCCGGTGCGTTCACGCTGAAATATTACTCCTACACTAATATATTGTTTAACCTTCATGTCATAATCACGAGCGAGTAACATTTACGATTGTGAACGACGCGTGTCCCCAACTTTGATAAACATCGGCACTAAACGTTAATGTTAAATGTACGGCGGTCGATCTTAACATGTCTCGAGTCCGTTACGCAGACACTCATCAAGAATTATCTCAACACAAACATTTTAAAGGAATTAAGAGACAACGCTTCTGTTGTGACCTCGACTGAAAAGCTTGAGGTTGTGGGTTCGATTATGAGAAGTGTTTGTGTGAAAAATACGAGAGTTGGTTCCGTGTTTGAATGTCAAATTATTATCTACAATAGGTAAGTAAATATTTATAAATATAAATTGAATGGTCTTATTGTACCAATGTATTCGTTTATCATTTATAAAGAAATCATTCTTTTATTTCATTTAAGTATCAGAGTCTCATCTAATATTTAGTAATAACTGCCTACATAATTATAATTACATTATTTCCTGCATAATTACAAAGACGATATAACTAAATTTATTAAAATCATTAACTCCGCTAAAGGCGATATCAGATACAATCCCACCTTTGAGTACTGAAAGAGCGTCATCACAAATCAGTTACAACAATAAAGACTTGTTAAATGAAAACAGTATGAAAATACAATATAAAATCAAAGTAGTCAAACATCACTATAACAACAACGTTGAATAAAGCCTGTCGCTCTACTATTGGAACCGTTAATTAAACCCGTTGGTCTTCTCATCAGCGCTACAAATTTCCGCATAGTTTCCGTGTTCAAAATTCGTTGGACTACTGGGTTACTGACTGTACTCTGTGGTAAAATGTATGTAAAATTCGCGCGATCCCACTAGCTCCGTTGAACAGTTGCGCCACGGAACTAGATTACTTAACAGGATGTTTTATTTCAAGAGGCACTTGTGAATATCACGTGTCATACTAGAGGAAGTCGGGACATGTGAATGGGAGGAGATTGGCCCTGGAGCGGTCGCTGACACCACAACCTCACCTTGAGATAAACGCTACCATTATGCTAATAGGTTCTCCGAAACTAGGCGCGAGTATTGCTGGAGGTCAATTTTTGAGGCTAAACGATCATTTGAACAAACATGAAACTCCACGAGTTGTTTATCGGGAAATACGGCTCGTTACGTAATCGTGTTTGAATTGTTTTGAAGATAATTGTTACGATTCTTCAACAATTGCCTTATAATGGTTACTTAATTAAAATTTTATAATTACCTCATTATTTTATAACAACAAATATATATGTCTATGTATGTATGGATGTAAATAAGTGACGCTTTATCTTCCACAGCCACACTAGAATTTCCTGTGTCGTGGTACTTACTCTTCTTGGAGAAAAATGTATTAATTATTAACATTTTTGCCTAACCAGATAATCGAACCCGGAGCCCGTGTCTGACCGCTATTTTGATTAACTCGCCAGTCGTATATGTAGGTACCTACAAGATTACAATGATTAGATCCAATTTATAAGTAAATGTACTTCACAAATAATAATAATGGGGCGTTTGATTTTAGTGTGTCAAGGGCGCTTTTAGATATGTTATTAACTGGAATTATGTTAAATGTTCTTTACAAAATTTAATAAATCAATCCCAATTCATTCAAGCGATAGGTCGAGGACCTAGGAAAATAACGAACAATTTCTTTATTTAGGTATTCGAACATATTCAATACGTCTGTTAAATTAAGGAAGTCTATTATAAATAAGTGGGTTATGTTTTAAAGTTTCCAAAAAATTATCATATTGATTACCAGGGAGGAAGTTTAGTTTAAAAGTCGATTATTTTAATTTTCAAAAAAGAGCGTGACTTCGATGTTACGATATTGAAAAGTTCCTCGAAATTATCATTATTAGCATTAATTTTGAGGAAGTTCATGGTAGCCACCTTATTTGTCAAGAACCGTGAAATAGATTTTTATTAATATAACAATTGTAGGGGTTGTCAGCAGTTACTTCATGCATTCTCAATGAAGGACTCAACATACTACATACAACATACACATAATTAAAAGTCAATCCGTATTATTTTTCAACACAGAGATAAATTTACATTTTATATTGTTACAGTATAAGAAAAACACAGTATTACAGTATAGTACCTACTTAGCATAATAAAATAAATTTCTATTAACATTATGGTACAGTTTTGCAGAGTAATCCAAAATGCAGATGTTTCTTCAGTATGTTATCTATGTAGAAGTTTACCTTTGATTAAGTTTTCGTTTTAACAACCAATTGAGTAGCCGTATCTCAAAATGAAAATAGTTAAGCATAGACCACTATCCTGGTCAACTGCAGTATGGGACATTCCCACATCTTTGGAAACTTTATGAAAAAATTCAGATATGCGTGTTTCCTTACCGTTTCCATTCGCCGTTAGAGCAAGTGATAATTAATTTCCATAACTTCAAGAAAACAGACATACGTGAGAGTTATACGAATCCCGGAACCACGTGTGAGCCAAAATCTTACCACTAGGCTACCACTGCTTAGTCTACGGAATATTTAATACAATATGTAAATATACTGTAAACTATATATGTGAGTAAAGTAGAAAACAGACATGTAGGCCACTTAATTTGAAGTCGTCGCTGCAGCCCTTTAATATCCTAACCAATCTCAAACACGACTAAAAACTTACCTAAGTCATAAGCTGCTACTCCTGATGACTAAGATTGTGGCCTCGCTTCCAACCGACGAACACACCTATCCTACCGAAACACATAAAAGTTGAATATTAATTATATTACGCTTGGTAAAATTTACTCGAATTTAATGGTTTTATGTTCTTAAGATACACTTTTAGTGTAGTCTTTCTTAAGAAATGACATCATTAAGATCTTCGTTTTCGTCATTAGCTAACAATTTAAGACTCTTGTCGTAATTTCAGAGAATTAATACAGATTCCTTAACACATAGTCTACTACTGTTAAAGTAAGGGTTCTAAGCAATTCCTGCAATTTCATGAAAAAGTGTAGTTGTCACTCTTACTTAAGATATATCTTCCTTGTCTTGAATAGACTTTAAATAGAACACCTATTCTATATGAAGTTGATAACAGATATTCATGGACAGCTAAGACCAAGGATATTCAGGTGAACTTCATACTTCAATTTCATTAAACTATTTGAGGACTAATAAGCTAACTATAATTTATTCATAATTACATATTAACAGTAATGAAAATCTTGAAACTGATTATAATAAAAGCCTAACCTACACAATCCAAAAACAGTCCGTTCCCATGCGGGATGGTTCCAAGAACGCTAGCAGCATTGCCGCTTTGAATAGCAATTGCAATTCTCTGCGCGAGATATGAACCAGCACTCTTGCCATTGACGGCGTCGATAAAAAGTGGAACGAATTCTTTGATTTTTTTGCCACGCCTTTCCCACGGACCAAACATTTCAAAGCCAAGTGGAAAAATACGTAATCACATAATTCCATAAAATATTAAATTAAAAACAAACCTCTGTCAATTATTTTCCATTCGGTCACTCATCGCCAGCGACATTGGGTTCATTTTTCTGTTTCACTCCTATTTATAATGATTACGAGTTCAACTCCTCCCACTTATTACTGGTAGTAATGTATCCATTACCTCTTAGAAGTAATATAGTTCACGAGCTAAGGTTTACAGCTAACAATAAAAATACCTCAATCGAACTTTATTATACCCTTAAGGGTTAAGGTAATAAATAATTAAGACAGGTCTTATAAATACTATAAAATAATCTCTATTAATACAGAAATTGTGGTAATTATACGTACTGGAAATTTACGAATGTAATATACTGTTTCGAATTATAAGCACTATTAAATTTATATATGTATAGTGTTTAGTTACGATTTCCTCCTTGCTGTAAATTATTACGCAGGATAAGTTGATGTAAACTTCTCTATTTAATAAATATCTTCTTCAGGAAAAGTTGAAGACTATTACTTAGCATCTTGATAGGATAGGAAAGTAGGTAGGTATATAATATATACTAGCTGATAGTAATAGAAACTTTTATGTTTAATTTTAGAACACAGGCCGCATATAAAAAAGGATACAATGTAATTTCGTTATTATTATTTTTTTTTCTTGTATTTTTTCTAGGTAGTTAGTTTTAACTGTCTATTATTATTTTTGTCTTATAATATACATAGTTATTTAAGCTGTTGTAAACTCTTTTTTTAGTTAATCCGGCATATCACATTAGCTATGCCCTGCGTTATTACCAGTGCTTAAAATCAGCCCCACTCCAATCCACCAGCCCGCATTGTCTTCAGTCTTCCGTTAGGCTTTCTTACATAAAACAGTTTTTATGTGACAAAACACCATAAGTACCATTAAAACACAAAGTACCTACATATTGTATGTACAAAATTCGTCGTTATTTATCGCTTCTTCCATTACAGAAAACTATATCATTTTTTTGCATAGTTTGCAAAACAACATTTGACTTCTACCATTTTGTACAAAATTCCTACATATTATATACAGAATCCTTCATCGTTTATTGCTTCTTCCCTTAGTGACAACTGTATCTGATTCTTTAGTGGAATGTTGAAGAAGTAAGCGGAGAAACAGGCAGAGGTCAATAGAGACATTCTTTTATACTATTTAAAGATATAGTTATTTATTAGTAGCAATATATATAGCGCTAGAGGAAATAATATACATACCGTGAAAGAGATATACTATGAGGAAATATTTTAAGTAGAAAACTGTAGATTTTACTGACAATTCTTGTCTTTAATAACAGTAGCAATCATATTTGGACACGGTATTGTATGATTAAAGTTACCAAGTTATTATAACCCCTGATGTTTTTAAAAAGCACATTGGTTATCCCGAGCCCAGCAACTCATCATTGGGCGAGAGTTATGATAGCAAAGCAAGGATGCAATCCCGAGTTCAGGTCCGGGCAATAAGGATTTACCTCTATGCCCATATTCCTGAACCTAAAGAGGCTAGGTCTTACACTATGATGATGATAAATTTGCTTGACTTGTATAGAATATTTTCTGCCCTTGTATTAGTATGGTTGTTCAATAATAATTACGCTGCATCGACTTTGCATAATTTCATGATATTTCTTTGCACGAGTGTGTCAGGATATATTTCAATATGGAATAACTAGTACCCTAAATAAATAATAAAAAGAATCACATCGCCAAATACGTGACAAATGAAAGAATATGCCACGGAAGACATAAATCGACGAAAGAGCCACTAAAATTAAAAACTCGAAAACATTTTTCCTTTGTCTCGTTCCAGCAGGTAACCAGATAAGTGTCGTTAGCCGTCACTCATGATGCTTGTGGCAGTAATCCAAGTTCGCTTCTCATTATGCCCACTTGGAACATAAAAAATATACAGAATATGCGTCAAACGGATATGTGTCATGTTGGATGCCCGTTATCACTGTTATCCGATGCTAGATAAAAATCTGTTCCATTTTTATAACGTAAATATTCCCAAATTTTATCAATTGTCATTTATCTATTATGCCGGAACCATAACTATAGACACAAGTTAATGGAGTGAACTGATTGTTTTTGCATATAATTAGTATTAATTTATAATTCTTCTCCATATTTCCTATATTCTATGTAAGCCCACTATCCTGTTACACAGGTTTTGCTACTCGTCCGTCTATAAATAGTGCTATTTCGATACCCGTCAAACGACTTACTTAACGATACTAGATAAACGACAATGGACCTCAAATGTCGCCCCCAGAGTACATATTCCAATAAAACGCCCACACGCACTTAAGTCGTTTACACAATCACCGTCCGCGTGCACAGTGGCCCAGTCGTAAGTGGAAGGAATGAAATTCGTAGACTTGCACTTTCAATATGACTTGCTTTATGAGTCGGTTCATTATTGGCTCTCTGAATAACTTTTACGCTGCAAGCGGAGTGTACTCGATGTTGAACAAGATTTCCTTTTCGAAATTATGTCTGGGATCATTGAAAGTATTATCTAATTCATAGATTTCAAATGAGAGCAATAGAAACCCACTTAGGGAGCTACGTTAAATCTTATTAGTATTATTAATGCGAAAGCTTATGTGTGTGGATGTTTATTATCGCTTAACATCATAACAGCTTAACGAAGTGAATTTAATTTTAGTTATTAGATATTTAAGTAGGTAGTTTGTCTCATAAAATGTTATTTATGCTATATTTTATTTCCCATTATCTTACTAATATTAATAATGCAGAAGCTTAGATTTACGGATTTGTAACGTCTTACCTCATTCACAGCTTCACGGATTTAAATGAAACTAAATAGGTAATTTGTCTGTTTCCTAGGTACATTTTGTTTTGTTTCGAAATACATATCCCAAAAATTATGTTGAGAAAGTCATGACACACAGACTTAGGAGACCCAACGCATTGACAATGTTCAATATCCGATAAAACTTTAGTCATTTTGACGTTGGATGTGGATGAGTATTGCCTAAGTGACCACTTTACATCAAGTGGTCTGTATCCCTATTTACATTTCTTATAATAGACAATATGCAGTCACTGCTGTACTGTGTAAATACTAGGTAATATTTACGTATTTAAGGAGGAATAATAAAGAAATGACCTTAGATATTCCGTCTTCGGATAAAATTACTAATGTGCTATTAGTTCTGAAAATATAACTTTCATTCGAAACTCTCAGTCGTTGCGCTCATTTTAATAAATCACAATTACGGCCATTGAAATTTCTGTGATAAAATATGTTGTTTACAGTCGCTGCCTTTTGTGAGCATCAAAAATACATTTTCACAAAGGAAATATTTTTACATTTCTATAATAATTTCAAGCGTAAGAAAAGATATTATACGGTCAACAATATACATTATTTCTTGTATATCTTTACATATAAAACGAAAATGCACTGCATAATTTTGCCAACAACATTTACCGCAGCCTAGACGCTGAAAGGGCTTCTGTGCTTCGAGGTATCCCTTTTAACTCTGAATAGGGATTCACTGTTCCCGGAGACGTGCTCCATGAGTGAGTGAAAATTATAGTCTGTACAAAAATCTGTGATAGGATTTAACATGCGTCTTCCCGTTGTTCAGAGACCATCTCTAGCCTGAACTAATTCTTATGTTGCGATGGTAAGGTATTGTTGCAGTTCACATACATACAAAGCTATCATCTTACTTTTCAGGAATAGTAATGCATATGCAATTGATTTCACATGAGTCTCCTGTTGTATTTAAAATGCGTTACAGAAGTCCTTGGACTACAGCAACTTATCTAGAGACACACTGCATGTATCAATTCCATAAAAAATAATTAATTAAACCAGTAACCAGTTTAAGGTTTAATTAATACCACTTTAATTAATACTGGGATAATTATAGTTCGACCGGAGAGGTACAACTGCCGCCCTCATAATCCACCGTAAAGCATTACTTGCGTTTCAGTTGGAGAGGTGCGGTTGCCGGCTACACTTTAAAGCGAGGTGACCAACTTAGTCCTGAGGAGTAGCAACGTATCTACGTTCAAGCTCAGATAAGATTTCCTTCCTGTCAATGGTTGTACGTGGATGTCTATGGGGTACGATTATTTACCACCAGGTGATTTGCATACTCGTTTTCTACTATTCTCACAAGAAAAAACCAAAAAGGATTTTTTTACAGCAAAATTTTGGGTCAATAGTTTCCGTAATACTTCAAGTCATTACACGATTTTAATATATACTGCATCAGGTGATTTACGTGTCCCATTGTGATCTTTTCACTTAGAAAAAAAACAAAAAAGACAGTATATTTCCACCATTGGCTTAAAATCGTCAAGAGTGTCCTTAGTACTTCAAGTCATTACACGAGTTTATATACGTTTCGATGTATTTGTTCGAATTAGAAACCATTCACCTCATAAATTGAATCAGGTCTGTTTGTTGTCTGAAACTAGTCCGACCATAACTCATTGGGTTTTTAGCACGACTGTCCATCAAATATTTTACTGATCATAAAGCAACGCTAAAATCTGCTACGCAAACATCAAAGATCAAATCGGGCACACTTAATCCACAATGCAGTGTTTAACTGCGGAAGTATTACAATTACCTTTACCCTGTCTTGCCGTAATAAAACTGTGCTTGAGATACCGTACTCCGATATTAATAAAAATGAATATTTATAATATTAAGTTGTTATTAAAATTACTTTGCAAGAATCCGCCACCACAATGTATAATGGTATATATTTCAAAGCATGCACTATGTAGGATAGGAAAATGTGATGTGATTAAAATATTTATAAAATTTATAGTGTGTTTGTATATTACACTACGAACTTTTGCCTGCGACTTCGTTCACGTTGACATAAATGGCAATAACGTCTTTAGGATTGTTGTTACAATGATTTTGTTTTAAATTTTAATTATGCATTTATTTTTGTGATCTTATTTCATATTTATGTACAAGACAATACATTACCTAATTAATGTCTTGCTATTAATTTGTAAATAAATATGTATTTAATAAAAATACGTAATAAAGCAATGTATTTATTTATTTATATATTTATTTATTGTTTTATCTATTTAGACATACCAACGGCAGAGTATACAAGACATTTACAAAATTAGAAGTACTGCAGTAGTTTACCCGATACACATGCACATATAAGTATGTACAGCATTCACATAAAACAGAAACAATGACGTGTCATCACTTTAAAAAAAAACAACAATGCTAAAATCTAAAACTAAAGTAACAGTTTACATATCAACATATAAAAAGACAATAAAGTAATAGTTAGGTACTAAGTAAATGAGTTATTAGTTTCCTCTTAACCGTAAGACACGAATCGTAGAATAGGTCATTTTCTTTTTATTGCGAAAGAGTAAGAAACGGGCATGTAGGCCACCTGATGTTAAGTGGTCACTGCAGACCATGGACAACCATATCCAATCTCAGATAGAACAGAAGTTCTAGTCAAGGATGGACGCGGATGCGTTCCTACTCTTGAGGACTAAGATGGTCGCCTCCAATAATGTGTGTCCGGCAAGCGCACCTCCCCAACCTAAACACAATACATGAAGAACATGTTGCTTTACGGCGGGTTATGAAGGTGGCGGTGGTACCGCCCCGGGCGAGCTCTA
>DWON01010869.1:0-10513 GCA_018251015.1 Phocides pigmalion okeechobee
GTGTTGTGTTAAGATAGTTGTGTTGTGTTAAGATAGTTGTGTTGTGTTAAGATAGTTGGGTTGTGTTAAGTTAGTTGGGTTGTGTTAAAATAGTTGGGTTGTGTTAAGATAGTTGGGTTGTGTTAAGTTAGTTGGGTTGTGTTAAAATAGTTGGGTTGTGTTAAGATAGTTGTATTGTGTTAAGTTAGTTGTATTGTGTTAAGTTAGTTGTGTTGTGTTAAGATAGTTGTGTTGTGTTCAGATAGATGTGTTGTGTTAAGATAGTTGTTTTGTGTTAAGGTAGTTACCTCGCTTAGATATTATCCGCGCCTCTCCAACTGACATACGTTTTCTTTACAGTGGATTATGACAAAGGCGGTGGAACCTCCCCGGTCAAATATTACATGTTAGGCGGTCCTTACAAAACACATTTCCACACACATTGTAGATTTTCATACATATTTAAACAAATTTTAAACAAGCCTATTTTAAGGTTCTCTAAAAAATGTTTCAAAAGAATTGAAAAGGGGTGGAAACGCTAAAATAGAGTTGAATGAAATTGAAGCATTATCATCCTTTTCTTTTATAGCAACGAATTAACAATATTTCAATTATTTGAACTACTGCACAGACTTTATAAGAGAAGACGGTTTTAATAACGCTGTTCTGAGACGATGGTATGATCTTGATGACAATGCAATATTACGGTACATCGGAGATAGGCACTAGAACTTTTCAATAGAACTACACATCGTAATCGTGTTTGGGTTTATTGTATGGGGTTTATTGTATTAGGTCTCTTCAAATATACCCTACCTATTAAAAGTTTCGAGATCTAAAAGAAAAAAAAATGAAAAACTTTTTTGTTTCTCAGTGTAATACATTTCAATAAAATATATTTTACATTAATAAATCATTCTTGTTAGTCGGAAAATATAAATTTCCTGTGCATAAAACAAAAACAGGAATCGGTTAAACGGATCCGGATGCGAGTGGAACCGCGCGGGAAACTTTGTAAAGAATGTAAAGAATATAAAACAATTCCAATAACATGGAAACAAACGGCGATGCGCTATAAAACATTGTAACCGTATGCCATTTATTCATCGGAATCCCTACAAATTACATGGGATGTAACGGCGTCGAAACAATCACAGCCGATGATCCGGGCCGTGTTATGCAAATCGTGGCTCTGCGTCTAACAATCGATTCCGTCTGTTATATGTTAGAACATTGTTGACTACAACATAGTTTGGGGAAATCCATAATTATAAAAGATACTAGTAAACTTTCCTGGGAAATCATCTACTCTTTTTTTAAGAGAACAATTTTGACAATAATAATTTATCGATCGATCCTTCAAATGTATTTTGACGTTAATAATTTACTGGTCCATTTTTTTATGTCGCGCTTTAAACCTTATCAAATAAGAAAAAAATTCAATCAGTCCATTTCATAGTTATACTATTTGACTGTATTATGAAAAAAAAACAAAGAGTGTGCACACTACTGTCAAGGAGTCGCAAAAAATAATGAATATTTTGTGGTAAAAAATTAGTCCAATCCGGGACTTAGTACCGTTATCTTCAATCTGCCATAAAGCAAACTCGGTTAAAGGTAAGTTAAAATCGGTGTAGCGGTGGTACCTTCTCGGTAAAAACGTAAAAGTTCCACCACTTTTGTGTAAGCTGTTTAATTTCTTTTTTATTCACAATAAAAATATTGAATACATTCACCTCACACGGGAACATTAACGATAGAAATAGTGCAGCGTGGGTACCTTCCTTGACGTATTTATAAAAGCTATATAAATAAAGAAAATGTTTGTTAAGACTCGATCACATCTAACAGTACATAGCTGCATTGGAAAACGCAATTACTTAGCGAGCTGTATTTCTTACAAGCAGTCTCAGTACTACTAGGTTTCTGCTATCTTGTCACTGCTATCTAGCCACAAGCAATTTGTAAGCAATTAAAGTGACAGTCACTTTGTATATTAAACTTGTTTTTGTTGTCAACTCAAGTTGTTTGAGGTAAATAACATGCAAGTTATAATAATTAGATAAGTTACTTAATAGTATCAGGCGTTACTTTGTGGAAATACATGTTACTCGTATTAACTTTCTTAAAAACTACTTTGCAACTATCCGCCACCACAATGTGTAATGGTATATATTTCAAAGCAGGCACTATGAGGATAGGAAAAAGTGATGTGATTAAAAATATATACCATTAATCATTATTAGTGCCAACGTGTTTCGCCCCAAAACAAAGCATCATCAGGGTAAGTTGACACTATTATGATGGTTAATCGGTGAGTAACATTTTTGTTGGACTGCCGGCCTTTTATAGTGGATCCTGTTCTTCATGATTCATTACTAACTGTTGTCAGGTGTTTTACCTATAATAATTAGATAATTAGTGCGCCTTCTATTTGGTGGCAATAAATATTTTTTTGGGATGCTAGGAAACTTGCAACAAAGTTAAGTAAGGTAGCGGACGGATGCGACTTGGATGGCGACGCTACGAACGGCTTAAATATATGTCCGCTTTAGTTCTTTTAAGAACACGTTTAGAAGTCGGCAACTGTTGTTACGTGCAGTCGACAGTCGAAAGCCCAATTGGATGTCGAAGACCGGTTATGGGATGTTTTTAGTCCTTATTCATTTATGAAAGTAATTTAAAATAAATATTAAAACGAAATGTTTACAATCTCTACTACTGATTGCCCGCAGGTGGAACCCTATACACGTACTTCTGACGTTTTTAAGTCATATAATAGTTAATTACCTTATTTTAATGACAGTGACATTTATACGTACTTGAGAGATTATAAAGTTCTTAAAGATGTAGTAAGTATACTAATATGCACTTGTCTAACTTAGAAGGTTAAGGTAACAAAAGGTAATAAACTTTTGTTTTCGAAAGGAGATCCACTAGCAATACGACAGTAATCCCTATATCTATATAAAGCTGGAAATGCTCTGATTACAGTTTTTGAAAAATAAAATTAAATCTACACTTATTGATACACTATTTCTATTCTATTTTATTCTATTCTACATTTTGTTTATCAAATTTCGTAACTGCTGATTAATATCTAGTTCCGCATCCGTCAAATCCACAAAAAAATCCTTTAATTTATAACTCTATAAAATAGTTGCTTAGGTACTTTTAACGAAGGCAGAACAAGCACAATCGTGTAAAATCTCTCGACCCACTCATTACATATTCTGTTTCGGCGAGTGATATTTCGACAACAAACATTATGGTAATTCGGTTTCATAACGGCCTTGTCTAACCACGCTTGCACGAGTAAAAGACGAATTCATAATTTCACTATTTTTTTTACATCTTTCGCATAGCATAATGGCATTAAATCTGTAGCATACATTAAGGTCAAGATAGAAATTCAAAGTAGGATTTTCGGTTTCATAAAATATAATTATTAACATGATTTATTTGCAGGGAGTGTATGTAAGTATGTAACGGATTCCTTGAGCACAATTTTCACCAACTTACAGAAGGCTGAGTAATTTGAAACGTTGCACACCTATCATGGACAGATGACAATGCAATAATATGAAAAAAAAATAGTTAAAAAAAAACTAAAATCCAACTAAAAAAGTATAAATGAGAAAAAATATATTGCGATGTAAAAAAGCGTGGGGTGCTTTTTCAGTGATCTATTGACACCATGCACCCACGCTTTTTTTACGGTGGCATATATTTTTTTCTTATTTATACTTTTTTAGTTGGATTTTTTATAAAAGCGTGTTTTTAATTTTTTTAACTATTATTTATTTTTTGATATAGATACATATACATAGATAGATACTTCCTATTAATTAAAATCAAGCACTTAACAATCATTGGGCATTCTGCCGCAAGACCATGTAATATTATGTATCTCTCTACAGTGGTAATACCGATGGCTAATGTAACCGCAGCCACTTAAGGCATTGCTAGTTGGTATTCCGGAGTAACAATGTATACATCATACTCAATATCATACTCATATATTACCTACTCATACTCAAACTCATTACTATCCCATCATTAATGCATGTCTATTCTTAGAAATGGAGTATTAGTACTCGTATTAATAGGTTTGAGATGTACGTGCTAGTTGGAGATTTTAATCTTTCGGAGCAACTACGGACTACGGCCTTTACCTCGATATGACTTTAGTCTTGTTTGAATTAGGATATAGATGTCCGTTTACTGCAGATACCACTTTAAATCAGGTGTCCTGCATATTACATATTACGGGCGATTAGCATGCTTGATATAGAACTCAAAAAATGAACTAGTCGTAGGATAGATAGATTAATCTTTCACTAGCTCCAGTCAACTGTTTTTTGCTGCCAGTTCATTTTAACTGTAATGAGGAACCATAAGAGTGGTCGGATATATCGGCAAACAAAAATCGCTTAACGTGAACACCCGTTACATACTAAACATATATAAGAGCACGTTACACACTATACATAGTAAACTGAAACAAAAATATGATTTTAACAAATACTATCGCGGAATTTATACATTCTACTGTGAATATATTTACATATTTTCCTACGGACTTTATACGTACCGAGTACTCAACAGTTATAGTTGGCTCGTGATCACGGCGAAACTGCCGTGGAGAGGAGGTGAACTGTTGACATGTGCAAATGGTAAATGAATCGATGTACTCTACGTCTAGTTCGGTTTCTTTTTTGTGTACGAAATATCGGCAATCAAAAATCAAAAAATCGTTAATCGTGAGTACCCGGTACTTAGTAATATAAATATTAACAAAAATATTAATCAAATTCAATATTATGAAATAAGAAAATTATTTTTTATGTATTAATACGTATAATTTGCTCGTATTACGTCTCAAAGATGTCATACTTCTCGGCTCTCACTATGTACTAGTGTCATGTCATCCAACAATTTTCTTGTCTCAAGTTGACTCTCGAGACGAACATATGTAAACACGTACTTATTATTTGCGGGAAAGTGATATCTCTCGTTGCGCCCCCTCACACAAACTCTTACGACCCTATTGTCGGCTTTAAATATAAATAGTTAAGCCTTCTCTTTAGGGATGCATAGCAAAGTGAAGAAATAAATCCTTATTATTGAGATGTCTCTCTTTCTGACCTTTTGAATGTTTATTTACATTTCTATATGTTATAGTTTTCTCAAAGTAATACCACAGTAAAAATAAAAAATAAACTAAAAATTTGGCTTTGTTTTGTGAACTGCCAAAAATGTTGTAATATAATGAAATAAAAAATTAAGCCCGAATGCTCATACATGTAATTGAAAGATGCAAAAAGGCTATATCTTGTCTTCTATTTATTTAATGTAAATAACTAGTAACATCTAATATATACTAATAAGATCTTAAATATCTATCCGATTAAATGAGACATATTTTCGTGATAATTAGATTTAAACTTTGACAGTAAACGTGTCTGGTGATTTAAATCAAATCTGATCTTCGTCAATATTCATAACATATTGTCTAGTGCGAGCGCAGCGGGGCAGATTCTAGAGCAGATTAATATCGTTAGACATTCAACAAGTTACCAACATGCCAATATTGTGCAGCAAAGCCTATATTACTAAGCTTGTAATCCGTTATATGAATAATATTATGAAACATCCCTCATAGTACCTATATGGCAACGATTTCTGATTGAAATGATTTGATCCTGGCTAGTATAGTATACGACATATAAAATATATATATAAGAAATAGGAAGCAAGCGTGCACTCCGATGATAGTTTTTTTATGTGAGAAGAGTAGCAAACGAGCATGCCAACCACCTGATGTTATGTAGTCGCAGCCCATAGACTTCCACGTACAACCACAAACGCGACCGAATTCCTATCTGAGCTCGAACGTTGCCAATCCTGAGGACTAAGATGGTCACCTCGCTTCAAAATGTAGCCGGCAACCGCACCTCTCCAACCGAAACACAAATAATGCTTTACGGCGGATTATGAGGACGGCGGTTAAATAAATGCTTAATACCGCCCATATAGATCTGGAACTACCCCACATAGAACAAGAGTCCCACCTTAAACCGTTTACAGATAGTCACAGATACCTTGCTACTCCGAAGGACTAACATTGTCGCGTAAAACCTTGATGTTGACTTGTTGAGTGTGATAGGTTAGTAATGATTTTTTTTATTGTGAAAGAGTAAGAAACGGGCAAGCAGGCCACCTGCTGTTAAGTGGTCATTGCAGCCCATGGACAACCACGTCCAATCTCAAATAGAACAGAAGTTCTATTTAAGGATGGACGCGGACGCGTTACTACTCTTGAGGACTAAGATGGTCGCCTCCAATAATGTGTATCTGGCAATCACACCTCCCCAACCAAAACACAATACATGAAGAAAATGTTGCTTTACGGTGGGTTACGAAGGTGGCGGTGGTGCCGCCCCGGGCGAGCTCTGACGGCTCTACCACCTTGACAGGGGTACACCCTTCCTCCCCGTATATGATGAATGGACATCACTACTACAAACGTAATGAAGTTAAGTCATTACAATTTAAATTGACAAATTTAAAATGATATGCGTATTGAATTATATTTATATTTTCAATGTAATTATAGTGAAATTCACCTACTGAAATATATGCTCCTTATATTATAATTATATTAATAATTATTTTGTCACAACCAAAAAAATCATCCATTTTAACAATTAAAGTTTATTTTTACGTTATTAATGTGTGAAGAAATAGTTTATCTACTACCAAAATGTAGTGTTTAATGAAAACTATCTAAAAACGTACAAATTTATCGTGTAACGAATGTTCACAATAAATAAAAAATTTACAATGTACGGATTTTATAACATCAATTTGTGATTTCGCATTTCAGATTCAGATTTCGACTTTCAAAACGAATGCAGTGTTAAAAATAATATTTGCATATACGAATAGAATTAACGCAAAAATACTAAAGCTTTTGACAGGATTTTTTAGCAATAGCAATAGACAAGCAAAGAAGACAAATATTGATTTATCGTATGAAAAAAAGCTATTTTAAATACATGTCATATGATTTACGTATAACTAGTAATGGCGTGAAATTAAGAACAATGGTATTAAAAAATATTTATTTTTGCTTTATTTTTTCTTTTTCTGGTCTTGCCAATAAAAAGTGACATTCTATAAATATATTCTGTGTCTAAGGCTATTAACAATGTAGTATCTACGTCAGGAAGTCTTGCTCTTCCATATCTCATAAGATATAATTAATTATGCAACTAGGGGACCAAACACTGTCAATTTTTCTCTTGTGTGTGTGTTTGTGTGTGTGCGTGTTAAGCCTAAACCTGTGTATGAGTGTATCGAAAAGGATGCGTAGTTATGTTCGCTTTCATGTATATTTGAGTCCATTACTTCATTATAAAAGACATTTTAAAACAAAAACCTCCCACAATAAGTCCTAAAATCCGGCATTACATGTACCATTTATTCTACATACTCATACGACGTTAACAGAAATGTGGACAAAATCCATCTTGCAATATTTATTGAAGCAGACAAACTTTGTCCATTTTACTACAAACGAAACAGGCTCTTTGTGGACTAGACTAACAAAACTACACTCTTATGCTCCACGTAGCCGCTAAAACTACGTTATCTACACAATGCGGGTCTGAGTTGTCGCGTGCATAAGATGTCACAATTCTGTAGTGGGCATTCTTGCATAACGTAACATAACATAACGATACTAAATTGTATGTAAAGTTTATGTATGAAACTATTGTACGAATTATACTTCTGCTAAATGAAAGTAAAACGATCTAGCCATACACCACCAACCGTCATCCTCACGGGGTATGCTGTCAAACACATACATACACATAAATGTATGGCGATGTCGTATTTGCATATTACATAAATATAAGACGATTTTGTATTCGCATGTCACATAAATGTGTGACGATTTTGTATTCGCATGTCACATAAATGTATGACGATTTTGTATTCACATGTCACATAAATGTATGACGATTTTGTATTCACATGTCACATAAATGTATGCCGATTTTGTATTCGCATGTGCCCAATATTTATCGTCATACGCACATACCTTTTCTTATAAATAGAGATCATGCTGATCTTTGTACGTTGAAAAATTATGCTTATCGATTGGTTATATTGTAATTAAAACCTTGAACTTAACATTAATAGAAATGAAGTTATACTAAAACATTTAAAATAGGTCATTACATCAGTTCTTCTCCAGATAAGTTCGTATTCGAGTAGATGGTGCCACAACTGCGAACATCATAATGCCACCTTTTTGGCTGTCTACCAAATATCTTCACCCTGACCCACTATATCAGACCAGTAACTAGGTCTGAGTATTGAAAGAGATAAATCTTATGTGATTATTGGCTGCAACCCATAAGGCGACGCTACTGTAAGGCTTTAAGCATAATTTACTATTCTGCGCTAATGCGAAACCTCTTTATCACGTAGTTCTAAATAGATTCAACTCACTTTTTTCTCTTGTTTCTCTTGTCTGGCCTCAGTCTTGGCTCTTCTGAGGTAAGACAATATATTTGTTTACGAAACACCCGGTTTTATGTAAGTAAAAATAACACAGCCTGTCTCGAATTTAACAGATGTCATATTCGACTCTGTATCAACTCCATCCACGTGGATTTTAAATTAGATATTTTTATAAGAGATTTAAAAATATTGAAACAAAATCAAAATTATTTTATTTTATTATATTTGTTTCACTATTTTGCCTGGTAATTCATTTGTGCAATGACAGATAGACAGACAAGCATTGGAAAAAAAATTTAATTTAGTATGTGCATGAATAATTACTACAATATCAACATACAAACACAACCTTTTACAATTTCTTTATAACTTCTTCAATGGAGATATAAATAATTATACTTTTTGAATACAAATAACGTATCCAGCATTAAAAAAAAACATTGTTTTTTATAACAGATAGAAGCGACTTTAGCGTTTTGCGTTGCCTTGAACTATGTGACTACGAATAGACATTGGTATTCAAAGTGGACCCCGCCCACCAAGCGAGCCCGCAATGCACTTCTGCAAAGTTTTCAAGGAGAGGTAACAACTTGACAACTTTCCAAGAAATACTACATCGATTCGCAAAGAGTTTAGCTTTTGTACAATACAATACGATTGTTATGCAATGCTTCAGATTCACGCGAATTATGTTAATAGTTCTAGTGTTTTGTTCACAAATATTATTGTAAAGGGTAAGGAAATTAATTATTTTGTATTAGAATGAAGGAAATGCTGGTCATCCAATGTTATGTACGAATTTATACTTAAATGTTATCGCGGAATTTATACATTATGTTATATAACGGGTACTCACGATTAACGCTTTTTAATTGCCGATATTTCACGACGCCGTGATCACGAGACATGCAACTGGTTCGGAATATCGGCAATTAAAAGACAACGTATTTACGTTCGAGCTTAGTTAGGATTTCAGTCGTGTTTGCGCTTGTACGTGGATGTCTATATAGAAGTCCTACACATACTCTACTACTCTACCCGTCGGTACCGTCGGCTCTACGCGAGGGAGCAGAGGGGCAGAATTTTTTCCGGCCTCGAGGGTAAACAGCCTGGCATTACCTGTCTCTCGACCCCACGAAATGGTATCCATGTTGGATTAAATGTTCGCTGCTGCAAATGGGCTTCGATTGTCGTGTAGTGTACACATAAATCACACCAGTTCAATCAAAAGAAAGGGAATTAATGCATGGCAAAATTTGAAAGCGTTGACAGTACGAGTATATATGCGGTCGAATCTAGCGTTTACCATCTAGACTTAAACATTTTTGAAATATAAGAAGATAATAAATTTAGATACAAATTTTGAAATGCTCGATTGGTTCGGGTTTTTATCCCTAGTGACAAAAAATTTAATCTTGTAATGATCAAAAAGGCGCAATAGCTCTATGATCGAACGGATTTAAAAGCGATTTAATATTTGATTTTTCACCCGAAAGCCCCGAATTCTTCCAGATCAAAGATAGCCTACATTACCCACTCCTTTTGAAGTTCTTTTCGCAAGTCCTTTTCAAATCTATTCAGTAGATTCAAAGAATACTAACATTGTTTGTAGGCACTTCAATTCTATTTACGTATCTGTATAGATAAGCACAATTTTGTCTTCACTGTTTCAAGGTAGTAAATTGCCATAGTTAAAAATACACTATATAATCTATAATACCAGAATACATTGAAAGTAACAAAATTGTATGTGCTTGTATTTTATTCAAATTTTTTATAATAAAAAACTAAATCGACATTTCACATTTACATTATTGCTTATAATGTAACACTTTCAATACACGGTTAATGTTATTTACAAATCAGTCCAATAAAAGGGCAGATTTTATTGTATTGTAAAGGTGGTAGAGCCGTTAGAGCTTGCCCGGGGCGGCACCACCGCCACCCTCTTAACCCGCCGTAAAGCAACATGTTCTTCATGTATTGTGTTTCGGTTGGG
>DWON01010870.1:0-10512 GCA_018251015.1 Phocides pigmalion okeechobee
CGCCTCGGGCGAGCTCTGACGGCTCTACCACCTTTAAACTAGTAGGTAATTTATTGAAACCCATTATAGCAGCAAACATTATATTAATAACATAGCTCACCATTCAAAACAGCTTAATAATAAAACAATTATACGTTACAATACAGATAAAAAATAAACTTTAAAAGAAAAAAATAGCATTAATAATTATTTTTATTTTCAAGCAAGTACTTCCGTATCCCTCGGATGTAGGAGGGGATGAACTCGTCCCAGTTAATGTAACTAGCGTTGCAGGCGAACACGCGACGGTCATTTGATGACAGGCTGTCGAAAAGAGCGGACGTGTTCACTGACTTCATGTTCCAAGTACGTGACGTGAACGGTTCAAACGCTTTTCGGACGCCAGCCACCTTAGACTGCATCTTAACAAACCTGTTTTGAAATTGAAATAAGTTAATTATATATACAAAGTTAAACTAAACTAGTTCTTAATCAAAATTTTAATCTTTATTATTTTATACAGAAGTAACACTTTGCCCGCTTGTTTGTTATAAAGCAAAAGCAAGAGATTTAAATAATCTCAATTTTTGTTCACAGTGTGCCTGTTTCTTTAACTTCACTATTGATTATTAATTTCCATGCTATATTATCTTAAAACTAAGCAATTTCCAATAAAATTTATAGTTATAGTAACTAACAGGTGCTAGAGAAATACTTCGATGGGCGAGGTACCACCGTCGCCTTCATAATCCACAGTAAAACAACTCATATGTTTCGGTTGGAAAGGATTGGTTGCAGGCTACATTTAAAGTAAGGCGACCGTCTTCGTCCTCCGGAGGAGGAACGCATCTACGTACAACTTTAAATTAGACTTCAGTTCTCTTTGAGGTTGTATATGGTCCATGGTTTGCAGCGACTATTCGACATTAGGTGGCCTATTTGCTCATATCTACTTTCAATATAAAAATCGTTTTTTAGCAACTCTTTTAAAATTAGATATTGCTATTCAATTTGTAGGCAGGCGCTTAAACTTATATTATGCGGTCCAATCCGCTAGTTGACACCTGGTAATAAACTTTGATGAGTCCTTGATAATTGAATAAAGAATTATTATCAGTAATAATAATTTTAAAAATCCATACACATTTGGATGCATACTAATCTCTGTATTGATAATAACCAATACTAGATTCTGCAAACGAGTACTAATATTTTGCAAAACATTACATATACCATAACTGAAAAGGGCTAGTCAAGACTTCGATTCTGAGTTAGCAAATCTGAATCGTCTCCATTTGATATGCCTTTTAATTAGTAAAATGTATTCATTTATACCTGTATTATTTGTACCTTTATGGCAATAAACATTATTGTTAGTGTACTTCGGACGATAAAATTTTTATTCAATTTTAAATGGATGTAGGTTATTTATATTTACTTCTGTTTTTTCCCCATCAATTGCAGTATACAATCTATGACATAAGCAGGCAATAATTCCAGGACAAATATCGTGACAGCCAATATCCACTTCCATCTAATGAAAAATATTCCTGGTAGAGGTAATTCATCTAAAAAAGAAAAAATACTAAGTATTCGATTATTTATCTGAATAAAAACTTTCATCCTTCATCCGCAAGCATCCATGTTACTTACTCTTTAAATAACAATACTTACTTAAATTATGTTTATCGGCTAACCTAATGAACACCAGAAAGCAGCTGCCTAATGTGCTTGTAGGGTGATGGGAGTGTAGCTCAACCGGCGAGGTACTACCGCCGCTATCATAGGCCGTCAAGCAATAAATATGTGGAAACATAGTGACGACGACATGTTTAGAGAGGTGTTGTTGCTGACTATACTTTCAAGTGAGGAAACCGCTTTAATCATAAGTAGTACATTACCAGGGGACCTCAGATAGGACAACAGTTGGATTTGCGGTTGTATATAGATTGTAAGGGCGAAGAACGCATTTAACCTCAGGTGACCTATACGTTCGTTTGCTACATTTTCAACGTTAAAAATGCTAGTAATCAATACTATATAAGCACACACAGAAATTGTTTCAGTCATGATTATGTGCCATTCGTTTGTTTACTGATAAGTGATACAAATATTAATAAGAGAAGAATGTTCCCTGATGCAAAACTAGGCTTAACGTGGAATTAAAATTTATAGATGGTATAGTAGTAGTGTGGGGAGGATTCACCAGCCATAAATAGCTGTAATGTAATTCTTATGATATTGTGGTAGCTGCAACTAAAGTGAGATGTACATCTTAGTCCTCATGAATAGTATGTAATCAAAACCGCAGATTGGACATCCAGACCTGTTTTAAGTTAGATGTCTAGAAATTTGGGTAACCGATTACGAAACATTAGATGGTCTGCATGCCTTTTTGCTACGATTCTTCTTAAAAAAAGGTCTAGAACATTTTCTTACGTTAAACAGTTATCTGGAATAATGAGGAAACTTACAATCATGATTTTTAATACCATCTTTTATGCTCAATCTGTCGAGATCCCGTAATGTGATTGGATTTGCAGCACTGGAGCAGCTGTTGTATACTGCTACACTTTTAGACCTGGAATAGGTGTCAAATTTTAATATTCGCTAAGAGATTGCTAGGTTCAAGCCGGTACTAGGTACAATTCGACCGTGGATGTAAAAACGCCGTACTCATTTCTAGTTTGAAGAAACTTTTGGGTTTTGGTAAAAATGTTTCGTTGCCAGTTCACTTATGTATGATACGAACATTGTATCATGTAATGGGTATCGATTAACGTTTTTTAATTGACGATATTTTACTAGTTGCATGGCTCGTGGTTACGACTAAACTGCAGTTAAACGGCGGTGTCGAGGTAAATCTGTTAACCGGTACTAGAGTTAAATCTATCTGCCCTACGCATACGTCCTGTCACCGCAGTTTAACTGTGACCACGAGCCATGCAAGTTTTTATCGCCAATTAAAAAACGTTAATCGTATTCCGCCATAATATTAGCTTGAATCGTATGAGTCGAACATAGGAGTAGCAACCTCATTTCAGATGATATGAGACCATTTGATCGGTGGTAGAGCTAGATTTCGACCGGGGAGGTACCATCGCCACCTTCATAAACCACCGTGAAGCAACTTTAGTATTTTCATTATTATGGTTCAATTCAATACGATATTTTGTTACCACTTTGACTATTTTGATCGGGTCAGCGATGCGGGAAGCGGCATTAAACTGGAGCATATTTGCCTAGACTGAAAATGCGACAATTCACTGAAATATAGTAATTTTCAGCATCTGTATAACACATTTTAATACACAGATATTCTTTCTACTCCCAGTCTTGTAGCGCCGACGTAAACACTGTACTTTTATTCGCCCGCAATCCATACAGATTTGTACGTACAACACAGATGTGAACAAGCAAGCACGTTTCGTGCTTACACAGCAGTCTTGTACCCTGCAGGGAGAGTGTTAAAACGGCTAATTATTTACCGTTGATTCCTAGCAGCGGCTACTATGATAACATTAGCCACGTAGTCGGCTGGAATCAGATCGATGGTGTTACTGCCTTCAGCGAGTAAGGCTCTATTGAGACCTTTGCAAGTCGTCACAATAAGAGCCGTTGCTCCAAACCAGTTGTCTATCCATCCACTCATGGGCTCGTCCTTGCATGAAATCACTAAAATTTTAGAAAGAAATATGAAAAACAATTTTATCTATTTACATAACTTACCTTAGTGGCACTTTGATTTGATATGCCACCACCGCTAAATGGTAGAGTAATATTTTCTAAGCCATTCGTTTCTAGATTAAGATTATCCTAGTATGATAATTACTAATGTTTTTGAAAACAATATGAAAAACAATTTTATCTATTTACATATTTTAGAGTAGTGGCACTATGATTTGATATGCCACCACCGCTAAATGGTAGAGTAACATTTCCTAAGCCATTCGTTTTTAGATGAAAACCATTTTCCTAGGATGTTTGGTTAGCAAAAATCTGAACATGATAAAGGACATTATCAAAAGGAACCAAAACAAGACTATAATAACACTTTGTAATTTGTGTAGTGTTTTAATATTTAATGTTCGTATTAATGTAAAAATATAAAAAATATTGAGAGAAAATAAACCTTGTATTTTTGATACATGGACGCTTGTATGACATACAAACCTAGAAACATTCTCTCCTCTGGACCGGTCCTCCTTCTGGACCAGTCAAATATTTTGAAATTAGGAAGTCAGTACAATTTAATCTATATATCAATAAATATTGTCTTTGGCCTTTGGGAGCCAGTGTGACACACACTCGGAAACATTATCCTCCTACTGGACCAGTCGGATATTATGAAATAAGGGAGTCGTTAGAATTTGTACTTAATGTTATTTTTTCAAAATGAGTAAAAAAATACCTATCAATTTACTTACCTATCGATGGTCTCACGATGACCGTTGGTATACCGGTTTGTTCATGAAATTTGGCTACCAAATTTTCAGCAAGCGCTTTTGTTAAAGTGTACGTGTTTGGTACTCCATCTGTAAAAGAGAATTTCGATGTAATGATACAAATCTTAACTATTAGAGCTAGGCCACACGGTGCGGTGCGGCTCCCGCACGGTGCCTAAGCAGTGCCTGAACGGTTTCCTGCATATATACTCTTAAATGTATAGCATGCCACACGGCGCGTCCGGCTCCGCTCCGGCGACGCATAGCGCGGGTACCCGACAACGGCGCGAGGCAGAGGCAGGGAGGAGGCAAGCAGTGCGCTACCGAAGCAACAAGGCTTAGTTGTTTGTACGGCATAGAGGAGAGTGCCGTCAACTGGGCAAGCCAAGCTAACCCTGTTGCGGTGCCGTGGCAGCGCCATAAGAACATTGTGACGCCGCACTGCTCGTACGGTCGTCAGTGCGGTGCGGAGTAATGCGGTGCGGTGTCGCGCGCACCGTGTGACTATGCCCTTAGGCTTAATGGCGTATTATAATACTAACGATTACTTAAATGATAAAGTCATATGACCTAAAACGACTCCAGCTCCACCTGCTCCATTAATTTAAGTTGTTATTTGTAAATTACATTTTGAAATATGTAAAGTGTGTTTGGATTTTATTTTATGTGTTTGGAGTTTGGATTTTGGATAGTTATAGGTTTTGGAGTTCCTTTCGCCGCTTCTCCAAAACGAAACTCCTTACGAGTCGATGGTGGTTTATTGACTTTCAAACAGAGTTTTATAAAGAATCTACTTTGAATAAAAATAATTTTATTTTATTTTATATCTTGTCAACTTTGCTAGAGGCTTACGTTGCTTGGAAGAGGTCGCTATTTGATAAGACCGCTGTCTGATCTGTGCTATATTCTTGAAACTTCATAGAACTATTCGACCGGGGAGGTACAACCACCGGACTTATAATCGGAAAAAAACTCTTGTGTTTTAGTTGAAGAGGGGCGGTTGCTGGCTACACTTAAATGACCGATCACCTCAGTCCTCAGAAGTAGCAACGTATTTACGTATTACCTCAGATAGGATCTGTTTTAGGTTATATCGCTTCTTTGCTTCAATAACGTGTTATCTCAAAAAACAAAATTTGACAATAGAACATTTTTTTACTTATAAAAAATTATTTTACTTAATTGTGTATTTTTTTAACGTTTATTGTAGATTACGTACAAAATTTTAACACCTTAGCTATCTCAAATCAAACACGGAGATTTCAATTATCAAATAAGATAAAAAACTTGAGGTTTCAAACTTGTCACGTTATAGAAGCAAAGAAGCGATATGTGCATGTACATGGGTTGCAGCGGCTACTTAACATCAGGTAGCTTGCATGCTCGTTTGCTATTCTCCTTACATAAAAAATGTATTTATATGTTTTTTTTGTTATTGTATTTTATTTGTATCATATTTGAATTGTATATGTGGAAATAGTAAATGAAGAAGGTACTCACTAAGAATCATTTTTGTTTGCTCCTCAGTAATGGTATCTTGTTTCATTATAACGTCGACGTCACTCAAAGCTATTGGTGGTTGATATACCACCTCTTCTACCACTTTTATATTTGGATTAGAAAAAGCAGTAGACACGTAGAGAACCAGCTGAAAATAAACAAACATTGTTAACATATGATTTTGAATTAATATCACCACGGAATTTATACATTTTAATTTTACATTTTAATTTTACATATTACATTTCACGTTTACAGTTTATATTAACATTTTACATTTCACATTTACATTTTATATTAACATTTTACCTTTACATCTTGTATTTACATTTTACATATTGCATGGCTTGTGACACGACCACGAGCCATGCAACTTGTTCGAAATATCGGCAATCAATCCTCAAAAATATTTAATCGTGAGTACCCGGTACATAATAAAAAAAAGGAAAACCATTATTAAAATTAAAGCATTATTAATTTATCTCGAGTGAGTTGCGATCGCTATTCAGCGTGGGAATGCGTTCATCGATCTTCGCACTATGCCGCATAGGCCCAGACTTAGTTTAAGTTATTTAATTGAGGCTTTTATTTTAATTCATTTTAAGATATTCCATATTACGTTTTTAATGGGTTAATTATTATTGATAATAGATATAGTAAATTAATTTATTTATATAAAAAAATAATCATTTATTATAACGTTTGACCGACACTGCTGGTAACAAAAGAGCTAGGTCTTATCTCACGTAAAGAATTGCCATCGCTATTCAATGCGCAAAACTGGCCAACATTCTTGTCACCAATCCGCATGAAGACATGTGTATTGTTTTAATTCAACTTTTATACATACGTAAACTGCATGAACCGAGATCGTTAAAATAAGATTTTAATTATAATTACTTTTAAACTGTCCATTATTATATGTAAATGTAAATGAATGAATTATCTACTGAATAAATAAACATATATGTAAATCTGTATAATCTAATCTTAGATCTGTCAAGCGAGGCGAGGTATTTTAATCCGATTTCCTTTAATAGACAGTGTGACTAAACTAAGTTAGGTTAAAACTATTTCATGATAATCCACACGATAGCACGGATTAAAGCCAATTTTATTAAACTCCTTACTTATTATTATTATTAAGTTTAATCATTATCGGTTTAAGACACTTATTTCTAATTCGAATACAATTCATTTAACATGAGAATTACGAATTTAAAATAAAGTACATACGGTACAGACGTAGATCCAAAATAACAACATTGTGGAGGTAGTAAGAAATATGCTTGCAGTTATTACATCTCAGTTTACAATAACAAGTTCTTGCAATTACAGTTGATAGTTGATTGTTAAAAAGGATCATAATATCTTTCTAATTAAATAATTTGAATTAATTGACAGTTAAATTATTTTTTTGAGAAGTCTTTTAAAATATGAATTTTAAAGTCTTTTTAAACAATTTAAAAGACTGAATATCTTTTATATCATTAGGCAGTGAGTTATAAAGCCGCGCTCTTTCGTAAAGTATTTGATTGCTTACCTGTATTTTCTTCATTCTGGTAACTAAATCCAAAATACGCCTCGTGCCTTCAAGGTTTACGTTGATAGCGACTTGTATGGGTTCATTGAACTTTACTGTAGCGGCAAAATGAAAAACTAGAGACACCTGAAAATGTTGTACATTCCTTGCAATTTAGTGGGAAAAGTTGCAGGCTACAAATACAGATGATCATAGTCTTTAGGAAACATCTGCGATCGACTTCGAGAAGGACGTTTCTGCGGTGGGTTTTGACGAAGTCGCGGAAATGTGTATGTGTGTGTGTGTTTGTGAGTCTTCTAGCAAAAGGTAATCGTCAATTGGTATTCCACTATTATTATTTTTTCATAAATTTTTACGCACATTAAGACACGGTCATAGCTACATTATTAGCTTACATTATATCGTGCCGTGGTAGAGTGGTTCCTGACGAAGGTTTTGGTGCATAATAAGTTAAGTTTCTTTTGTAAATCTGGCGAGAAATTAAATAGTTAAATTCAATATAGTAATTTAATCATCGACAAAGATAATACAGTAGAACCTCGATAACTCAAACCTTGATAATTTAAAAACCTCTGTAACTTCAAAAAACAATATGTTCCCTTTCCATCGGGGCCCAACACCCAAGACCCCTGATAACTTAAAACCTCTATAACTTAAAATATTTGGTGTTTCCCTTGGACTTTAAATTATCGAGGTTCTACTGTAATAATAATAATAATAATATGTTTCTAATTATTAGTTTTTGCAACTAGGCAATGACTGGATGCATGTATGAAAGAAAAATAATATAAGTAAATATAAACTCTATTACCCGAGCCAAGCTGGGCCGGGTCGCTAGTAGAATCTAAAATTTTAAATGTCTTACATTTTCCCGTAACAGTTTTTCGTCCTCAGGGGTGATTCCAAGATTGGGTTCTGATATGTCTCCGACTACTGGAACTATTTTTTCCAAGTCCTGCGGTCTTTCTTCTTGTAATCTATTGAAGAGCTGGAAATATAATTAGACACAATATAAGACTTTTCAGCTTAAATATTGACATCTATCTATAAATATCATAAAACAAAGCCCCACGCGTCTGTCTGTCTGTTCGCGATAGATTCAAAAAGTACTGGACGGAATTCTCACAGTTTTCTACAACAGGTAGAGTGATTCTTGAGGGAGGTTTTGGTGCATAATAAGTAAAGATTTTTTTGTGTATTGGGCGAGAAATTAGATAATGACGAGATGCATGTATGTGCAGGTTGTTTCGCGGACGCGACGGACGCGGACGAAACGTGGACGAAGTGGCAAGCACAACTATAATATAAACCTTTACTAAGTACATTTTCGTAAAGTCTTCCATAAA
This sequence comes from Phocides pigmalion okeechobee, assembly GCA_018251015.1. NCBI lineage: Eukaryota > Metazoa > Arthropoda > Insecta > Lepidoptera > Hesperiidae > Phocides > Phocides pigmalion. Next base: position 8,814 of record DWON01010870.1, read on the forward strand.
CTTTACCACAGTTTACAAAATATTTGTTAAATTAATTATGTACTTTTTTGTCAATAATGCGTAATGTACGCCAATAATTAATTACAGTTTGAGAGCTGCTGCCGTCAAACTGTATCACAGTTCAACATAATATTTACTGTCATATTACATAATGTAAGAACAATAATTACATCGCGAGAATGCTGCAGATATATCAAGATTTGTAAAAAGTCGTCAAACAAATGTTGTTGGGATTGATGTAGAGACTGCCTGCAAGATGTGATGCGCTAAGTTCAATAAACTTTATCTAATTTTTGTCTAAAATAAATTAACTAAATGTAAAAGGCTAACAAGTTTCCTTAAATAAAGAGCATACATTTTGTAATAAACCTACTGGACAATCCAACGTCTTATTAAACTTCTCGGCGGCGCTGCATTTATCTGTCTCGCGTACTAGAACATACACTTTTCCAATCTTAGGACATCTATACAGCACTTTCTCCAAGAAAACCTGAAGATGGAAACAATTAATACATACAACATATTTCTATAAAGAGTGGAAATTAATAGTGTCTCATATTAAGTTTTTTTTATGTGAGAAGAGTAGCAAAGGAGCATGAAAAACCACCTGATGTTAAGTCAGCTAAGAGAAAACCACGTACAACCACTAACACGACCGAAATCCTATCTGAGCTCGAACGTAGATGCATTGCTTATTGGACTTATTTGCGTCTGTTTGTCTTTGTTTGTACGTAATAAACTCAGAAATGGCTTAACCGTTTTCAGTGCGGTTGTCACCAATTTTTACCATAAGCCTAACTTAATACATTCCGTTTCTTTCAATTTCAATCTGTCTAAAAATAAAAGTGTTACGTCAATTTGCAAATTACGAAATGCGCGAGAAGTTTTTGCTTTTAGTAAATGAGGAAAAATTCGGAGATTGAAGGTCGTGTGAACGAAGTCGCGGGCGAGAGCTAGTAAATAAGGACAGTGAATTTCCTTACCTTTCCTAAGAAGCCTGTGCAACCAGTAACAAAAATAGATTTCCCATCGTACATATCACCAATTGGTAGGTATTGATCATCTTCAAGTCCATTGGAATGCATCACACCTGTGAATATATATATTTTTTATTATTTTATTTATTCCAATTGGCTCAGAAACCTTTGATCAGCGGGGTACAAGTGGCAAAAATAATTTATAGAGTTTTTTTTCCATTAGTAGTTCCAAGATTGATCAACATTGGTGACAAGAGAACGGGTTCGTATTGTGAGCAGAGAATAGTGATTGCTCAACAGAAATGCGGGCAGCATTGGCATCGTCGTCATGTAACGGCATGTGAACGCGGACTCTATTTAGATTAATAAACTTACATTGCATTATAATTAAAATTGAGTAAAAGGAATTTAGAAAAAGTAAAGATTTTTTTCTTATAGACCGAGTGAAGCGTCCCTGTATTATATTTATTTTTGAATAAAATTTAAGAGTTTAGAAAAAAAACTTATGTTTTTTTTTTTAAATAAAAAAATGTATCAAAAACTATTCAATAAGGTTCGCGTGATGCGTACACAACATATGGTTTCTATATTTTTATAAATATTTTTTTGTTTCTTTTTATTGCAAAAGAGTAAGAAACGCGCATATAGGCCACCTGGTGTTAAGTGGTCACTGCAGCCCATGGACAACCACGTCCAATCTCAAATAGAACAGAAGTTCTATT